>JANBXA010000734.1:116340000-116400000 GCA_030556225.1 Cricetiscus sungorus | reverse complement strand
TAAAGGAGGTTCCTAAACCAGGTTCCCTCCCACCCCATTTTAAAAAAATAGGATGTGGTGTATTCCAACTAAAGATGATCTTGAACTCCTGATCTTTCTGTCTCCACCTTCCTAGTGTGGGACTGCAGGCATGCACCACTATGCCCAGGTTCCTAAAGTAGGTTTCAAAGAAATGCACCCGTATTCAAGAACACAGCCCAGTCAGGGCAGGCTGTGAGGGTCAAAAGGCACCTGGGGGCCCGGAAAGCTGATGAGTGAATGAAGTTCTTGGAGCACAGGAATGAGGGCCTGAGATCAGATCTGTGGGCACACACGAAATCAGGCCCAGTCGTTTGCATTTGTAGCTTCAGTGCCTCTGTAGTGAGAGGGGAGGTAGAAATGGGAGCATCCCAGGAACTGGCAGGCTGCAGCCCAGAGAGCCTTTGTCAAGCAAGATTGAAGGCAAGTCCTGAAACCCCAGCGCTCTCTCTCTCTCTCTCTCTCTCTCTCTCTCTCTCTCTCTCTCTCTCTCTCTCTCTCTCTCTCTCTCTCTCACACACACACACACACACACAGAGAGAAAGAGAGAGAGAGAGACCCAGCAAGGTATTATGGGACTATGTGTTTAAATGCCTAAGGGAGCTTCCAAAACTAAAAGTCAGGCCTGAGGCAATTCCCCCTGGGAAGGGAGTCTGAGTCCGCAGGTCAAGGCCAGCGAAGCACCATGAGGAGCCTGCAGACTGCTGGCTCTGCTGGCTGTCACTGTTGCTGCTCAGCCTCAACAGGACACAGGGGCTCCACGTCTCTCTGCTATATACTGACAGCTGCGAGGAGCAGATCCGCTCCGAAGCCTCCACGAAGCCACAGTCAGCAGCCTAATTTTAGATTGAGCATCTGCTCTTCCGTCCCAGAGGCCGCTCTGTCTGGGATTTGCTCCTTCTGGAACTGGCAGAGAAACAAATCCCGTTCCATGGATACAGATACTGGTGGTGTCCGGATCAGAGCTGGCCCGCAGGCCCCTGCAATGGGGAATCCCAGGAGCCATGCCATACCCGGACATTCTACCCCTCTCTCATCTCACACCAATGGTCAGAATCTTGTGGGCACCATCTTCAAATTCCACCCTGTTTTCTCAGAAAGCTGGCAGGTCCCATGGGGATCTCCCTCATACAGAACAAGGCTCCCTGGATAGCAATGATGCCTATGTGAGTCCACACTGCCAGCTCCCAGGAGCTGAGAACATGCTTCCCTGACATTCACAGTTCAGTGAGACAGGCTGGGGAAGTGGAAGGAAAAGCCCATGTCCACTGATCTTCTCAGAGGAAGGGACCTGAGGTTGGGTTTTGAAGATAGGTGGTTGTCTATCAATCAGGTAGGTGTGTGTCTATCAGGTTGGTAAGTGAGTGTCTGTCAGGTGAGTGTATGTCTGTCAGGTAGGTGAGTATCTATCAGGTAGGTGAGTACCTATCAGGTAGGTGTGTGTCTGTCAGGTAGGTGAGTATCTATCAGGTAAGTGGGTGTCTATCAGGTAGGTGGGTGTCTATCGGGTTGGTAAGTGGGTGTCTGTTAGGTGAGTGTATGTCTGTCAGGTAGGTGAGTATCTATCAGGTAGGTGGCTGTCTGTCAGGTAGGTGGCTGTCTGTCAGGTAGATGTGTGTCTATCAGGTAGGTGTGTGTCTGTCAGGTAAGTGTGTGTCTGTCAGGCAGGTGTGTATCTATCAGGTAGGTGGGTGTCTGTCAGGAAAGTATCTGTCAGATAGGTGAGAGATGCCAGAAAAACATATGCTTAAGGGTGATGCATTTTGGAGGCTGATACCAAGGGTTCAGGGAGAAGAGAGAGGTAGGCTGGGGAGTAGCAGGCAATGTGCTTTTAGGTTGGGCCACAACTCTAGGCTACAGGCTAAGCTTTGCTTAAAGGCAGGGCCCTGAGGGGAAGCTCGGAGTATATGTTTTGACAGATTGCTTCCCATTTGGACAGCCACCTTCTTCCATGATCTAGCATGCCCCTCCTCATCTGTTGGGAAGATCATTCTCTGTCCCAACCCCCTCCTGAGCACTAATGTTTCCTGTCTTACCATTGCCTGTGCCTCTTGTGCTGGGGCCATTGTCGGGCACCTCTTGGTCCCCAGTGCCTGCAGTAACAGTGGCACCTGTTGCTCTAGGCTCGGCTTGACTACACTGTGATGCTTGCTGTCTTAGGATTATTGAAGATTGACCCACAGCCCAACAAGCTTCCACCTGTGGCAGCACTGCTGTGGAGGCACACACGGCCCCAGGTGTGGGAAAAGCCCCATTAACCCCTCTATCTCACCTTCAGTCCCCTAACCCTTTATGGGCAGAAGAGCCGAGACCTTAGCTTAGAGCTGCCCACAGAGCTAGGAAGTGGCCAGGGCCTTGTAGGATTCTATCTATCTGTCTACCCTTCCCCAACCTGGCTCCCCAACACTCTGCCCTGAGGACAAAGCCTGGGCATCCTGGGCCCAGAGTGAACTGGCCAAGACATCATCTGGCCAGATGGTTGGGGAAGCAGAGGCTCCAGGAAGAGGAGACCCACCCAGGGGATCCTGCTGTCCTCTTGAGATGGAATGAGTTAAAAGCTTATATAAAGAGATTTGCAAATAGATCTTATAAAACAACATTTGGATGATTTAAGTGTTAAGGAATCAGAACCATATGGATTAAATGTTATGTATGGTTTTAAAAATTAGAAGGAAATGTACTGGGAACACACATACATATAAAATATGTAAGGATGGACCACATTTTTAGCTTTGTGGACATGGAGTTATTTGAAAAATACAAGCCAGCACTCATCTGGCTTCTCCCAAGGAGCCCTGCAGGGAGCTCTCACTCCCACTCAGTGGGGCTCGGTCCCCTTCCTGGGACCGACCTGAGAAAGAGACTTCTGAGAAGAGTAGAAAGACACTATAACCACAGGACAGCTGGAGACAAACATCTGGCTGAGGAGCAGCTGGGAGATCCCAGAGACCAGATGGGTGGTCTCAGGTATAAGGGGACACAGAGAGAATGTGTTTCCCAGGAGGTCCTTTGCGTCCTTCCGAGAGAGGATGGTGGCTGCTTGCCAGGAGCAGGCACTTTCCAAGACCAGCATTTCCCACTCACTAGTGCTTTCTGCTGCATTCACTTCTGCCAGTGACCCTGGGAGCAATCGTGCTTATCCACACCATACAGGAGGGAGGGTGAAGCTGGAGTCTGTGGATCCAGCAGGCAATGAGTTCCACTACAGCCTGGGGCTCCTGATCATATGTGTACTTCTACACACCATGCCTCACTAGCAGCAAACAAGACCTGAGACCAAGTCTAACTCCTTTTATTACAGGTAATCACACACGCACACATGTGCATGCATGATTGGCTGGCCAGTGAGTCCTCGGGATCTGCCGTCTCCATGCCCCTGAACTCCAGACCTGGGGGTATGTTTATGCTCAGATGTCTCCAGCTTTTCCATGGATATGAGGAATCTAGACTCAGGTTCTCACACTCATGTGATAGTACTTTACTGACCAAAACTCCGTGGCCAAGGGGCGGGGTGAAGGGTGGGCGTGGGGAGATTATGGTGCTGGCTTCTCACAGCTATGGTTTATCTGACTGGGTAAATAAAATCTCATGTGAGCCTAAATTGCACAGGGCACTGAGTGAAGCAGAAGGCATATGCTGAGTCAAGTCAAATGAGGCCAGCAGAAATGTCTTGATTGTGGTGTGGACAAGAGAGGCTGAGAACCCAGAGCCATGGTGTGCAAGTCTCTATGTTAGGTGCTGAGGTAGGGCTTCTGCAGCCTCACCCATCCCTGTGCCATCTGTGGGCTTGTCCTTCTACAGGGTAAGAAGCACTAATCTATAAGACTGAATCCCCCACTCAGCCCCTCAGACACCAGAGCCAGTCCCTAGGTCAGATATCTATGACCAGCCCTCCCTAGAGTGACCAAGCTGAGCAGCTTTGTCAGATCTGTTAAATGCCACAAAGACAAGTCTGTCCTGACACCAGGAAAACTGGCATGGTATGTATGTCCTACAGGGCCAGGCCCCACAACTAGTTCTCAGTCTGATGCCTCTGAGATGCTCATAAACTAAGTGATGGGTAAACAGGAAGGGGGACAGAGGAGCCCTTATTTCCTGTCCACTTTCCCCCTACTCCCTGCTCACGCCAGTGTAAATGATCACCTGGGAAGCCTGTACCCAGTGGGTTTATTCTGGGAACCCCATGCTCTGTTCATTGAGACCCCAAAATGTACAGTCTGTGTGGAGTCCTCTGCGTGCCAGGCTTAACCCGGCACACTTCAGGTACATGTAATTTCCTGGGTAGGCAATGGGGTTGCAGGAATGGGGACAGAAGACAACAGGCATGCCTGCTCACCTGCCTGTGCTTCAGGACCTCTCAGGGCCTCTCAGCAGGCATTTTTAACCGGCTTCCCCCCCAAATGCACACCAGGCCCGCCTGGTGCAGGGCATGGGGCAGCTGTTTTGTTCTGCCCACAGCCCTCACCCTGATCAAACATGCTGGGAAAGCACTTTGTGTCACAATGTTCTCATGGGTCCCCAAATACCACAAAGCAAGAAGACAGATGGGAGGGGCAGGGAAGGGAAACAGCTGCCACCAGAATAGCATGAGGCTGCCCACCCTAACCCCACCCCGTGCTCTGCACCCCGTTTTCTCATAGAGTTCTCACAACAGTGGCTTGAGAAGCCAGAAACCCCTCTGTCGCTTTCTCGCCCGGGGATTCTACCTCCAATTGTTCTTCCCTCCAAGATTTACCCCGTGCCTACGCTAAGCAGGTCAGTCCTGCTTAAATCCCTCAGTGGCTGCCTTTCTTCTTCATTTATTGATACAAAGCCCAATGTCTTGTACATACTCGCCAGGATTGGCTTCAGTGACTGCTCTGTCACTCCCCCCCTCCTCTCCCATCACTCCAGCTAAAGCAGAAGGCACTTTGTTTGAGGGTCTTCCTAACATGCTCTGCTTGGACATCCATTCCTTATGAGATTGGCTCTTCCTAGCCACTTCATGTCCCCTCACATGTCAGCTCCTCAGGGAAGCCCTTCTTGACCCCAGACTAAACCAGATCCTTGCTACCCACTCTGTAGGACTGTGCCTTTTCTCTTTGGAACTCATTTTTCTTTGTGACTTTCCAGTCTGGTGTCTAAGTACCCTCACTGAAGTGGGAGCTTCATTATGAGGTGACACACATGTCCTGCTTACCCTAGAAGCCCTGGGAGCTGCTACACCACATGGGTTTCCCCCTCCCTTAATGTCAAGCTCTGGTAACAGAGACCCAATCAGACTGAAATGGCATGATGGCTCCTTAGAGTCTGCTGACCCTGGAAGGCAAGGAGAGCGTGTCAATCACATCCTGGCATAGGATGGCTTACAATGTAGCCTTCAGACACAGCTCAGAGGAGGCCACCATGGGTGGGGTGGCAGGCATGAAAGTGGGGTGCAGAGGAAGACTGAGTTCTGTAGGTGACTGTAGTCTCCCACTCTTATCTATGTAGTCTGGTTCAGACACAGCTACTGTCATAGAACTGGAGAGCCACCAGGCCTTAGAGCTAGGGAGCTGCCAGCACAGAGGTGATGCCCCTCCCCCACAGCTCCATGCACATGCTTTAAGACCCAAGAAGGGCCTGGGTGAGGCTGGATATGGCTGGGAGAGGAAGAAGAGCAGGTGCCTCTACACCGGCCATGCTTGGGCGTTGCAGGAATTAATCAAGAACCTATTCTAGTTTCATTTCTGTTTTACTATGACAAAGACCCTGGTAATAAGTGACTAATGGAAGAAAGGGTTTATTTGACTTACTCTTCCCAGGTTACAGTCTACTGTGTGAGATAGTAAAGACAGGAATGCAAAGAATCACACCTGCAGTCAAGAGCAGAAAGAGAATCAACATACCCATCATTGATTTCAGGAGCATTCTCCTTTCTTATATAGTCCAGAACCTCCTGCCTAGGGAATGATACCACCCAAACAAAACAGGCCGGATCTTCCTACACCAATTAACAATTAAGGCAATCACCACAAACATGCCAAGCTGATCTAATAATTCCTCATTCAAGATTGTCTTCTTAGATCATTCCAGGTCAGCAGTTTCCAACCCGAGGGTGGCAAACCCTTTGGGAGGTGGAATGACCTTTTCACAGGGGTCAAATATTAGATAGCTGGCATATCAGATATTTACATTATGATTCATAACAGTAGCAAAACTACAGTTATGAAGTAGCAATGAAAGTAATTTTATGGTTGGGGGTCACCACAATGTGAGGAACTGTATTAAAGGAGCACAACATTAGGAAAGTTGGGAACCACTGTTTTAGGTTGTATCGAGTTGACAGTTAAAACTAATCAGTGCAGAAAGCACGCCAGCAGGTCAACATCTCACCATGCTCTGGGCCAGCCTTAGTTCTCTTATCTGTTAGATTGAAGGGATGAGTCAATACAGATAGGGTGATCTACATACATCCACCCACTTAGTGCCTGTCCTGCAGCCCCAGGTGACAGATGGCCCCACATTACTCCTGCCCAGCCCTCTCATTTTCTTCTAGACATGACAACTTGGGAACCCATCCTTCTGCCCCAGCTACCTGGATCCCAGCACCCCAGCCGCAGTGCCAAGCAGGCTGCTTACCACAGTTGGCTGGGCCAATGCCAGCAGCTCTGGGGGATGGGGTACTTCTCATTCTTAACAGCCAAAAGTGAAGGTAGCTTTTCAGTCTGGAGTGCCAGGTGAGACACACACACATGGCTTATCCCTGTCCCCGTAACCGTGGTTGTGCTGTCTTAGCCTATCTCTATTCTTATACCCATGGTTATGCCTTATGGAGGATGAAACACGAGGGCAGCAGATGAAGAGATGGCTAAAGCAAAAAATAAAGCAGAAGTACGATCTTGAGGGAAACTTAGAATCTCATGGCCACATCTGCTCCGGGATCTAGCACTTCCTGAAGTCCAGCACTCAGCCACGCTGATGAATGAGTCCATCTCTCCCCTCCCCCCTCCCTACAACATTCATTTCTTCTTCATCTCTGGGAGGCCAGAAGAAATGAAAATGAGCATGCATTGAGAAAGGGACCCTAACCTGCCTCGTTCCTATCATCCCACCTAATCTTCTAAACAAGCCAATGTGGTCACAAATGGAATGATGTGTGGGAAGACAGGGATACAACAGGGTATCCAGAACCTGGTCTAGAATCTTGATTCTGTCACATGTGGGCTGTGTGATACTGAGTTCATCTCTTAACCTCTCTGGGCATGACTTCCCATATCTATACAGTAGAATAGTGATGTCTGCTCCAAAGGCTGCTGTATTGGATAACGGCAGAAAACTGGGGAAACACTTGAACTTGAGCCTGAGCCTCTGTCTGCTGGGCTGTGGGCTGTACAGGGCAGGGCAAGGTGGGGCAGAGCAGGGCATACTCCTCTGGGCCAGCCTTTTGAGAGGCTGGATGCCTTGTAAAGAGTAAGTCTGAGAGCAGCTGTGCTGAGTAAATATTTTGGTTCCATCTCCTGGTAATGCTGCAGTGGGGAGATTTCCATGGAAGGTGGCTGGTGAGGCGACTCTCCTCTGTTGTTTACTCTTGGCGATCCCTACAGTTCCTGGCAGGCAGCTGTGTCTACTGCACTCTTGGGCCTCTGGGGCCCGGATGCTCCGCTCGAGAGAGGGGACTGGCTGTAATGCATTAGGCAGCTGGGGCTGCTGGCCCCAGCTCAGTCTACCCTCCTTAACCAGTCACAGCCCAACCATCTCAGGGAAACTGTGACCCTGGGTGCTGCAGACCACGGCTGGAAACCCCTGCAGGCTCCCAGAAGTAGCTTTGCTCTGCTCTCTTTCCAGGGTGTCTTCCTGAAGTCCTCCTCCCAGGAACCACATAGCCCCTGTAGCAGGCACTGTGGTGCTGGAGCAGGACCTCTGCCTCACACACACACACCCTTCACCCCAGCAGCCTCTAGAGAAATCCCATGCCCACTTTCCAGTGTGCACACCAAGCCTCTTGGTTGCAGTGGTAATGATGCCTGTCCTCCCTCCAGCCTTGATTCAGGTTCCTAGGGCTGCCAAGACTCTGCAGGAGCAGCCTGGTGTCTGGTGAGACTGTGACAAGCTCTCTAGCCCAGAGACACAGTCTCAAAGTGACAAGTTTCATATCCCAGAAATGCCTACCCTTGCCACCTCTGAGGAAGAGAAGGCTTCATAGGAACAGCATCTGCCCAGCATGACAGAGACAAAGCAAAAAGAGATGGAAGTTGATACATCCAGACAGGTGCTTAGTTGCTGTGGCATGGGACCCATGGCTCAGGCAGTGAGACTCCATGACAGTCTCAAGGAACCATGCCAAGAGGAGCTCATACCAAGGCTGAGAACTTGTGATATTAGAGAGTATCAGGTGTAGACAGGGCCTAGGTGTGATGCTCTTTTCCTCCCCAAAGCCACTTCCTAATTCTTTTTGATACACATCCGATACTTCCCGGGGTGGGGGGAGGGTCCTCCCATTTCCATGATGAAGCAAGCCTTCTGGCACTTGCTTTGTGAACTGAACGAGTCCACTCAAGCTCCCAGAGGCCAAACGCCACAGGGAGGGGAAGGCAGAGCCTGTGTTTGAACCCGTTTTCCAGAACCCAGGTCTAGTACTCATTCACCAGGCCACAGCTGCAGATAGGCCTGAGCCGGAGACACTCTTCTCCATCAACTGCTGAGGCCTCCGGGCTCTCTGTCACCATTGAGCATACTGATGACAAGGGGATCTTGCTTGGCCACGGGCTCAGATCATCCCCTCTCTTCCAAACTCTAACTTTAGCAGGGCGCTGTGAGTTCTGAGCAACAGGAAGGACAGAGGCTGGGAGCTGAGGTAAGGATGTGACCGACAGCGCCAACCCCATCCAGGGAGGTGATCTTAGTTCTACTCATCCTGCTGAGCCCAGGTCATACTCCATACTCCAACCTGCTTCCCCCTGGGCCGACCCATGGCTGGCTTGATACCTCTAAAAGTAGGGTGGTATGGAAGGCACAGAAACTGCTCCGTGGCCCCGATTCTCATGCTGGTCAACCCTGCTGATCCCCCCTACACAAGAGTCCCAGATATTTCAAACAATATGCAGAGGTACCAATCAGGAGGCATAAAGGTTCTGTCACACAGAGGAGTCAACACCAGAAGTCGGCTCTACCATATTGCACCTGCAGCTGAAAAGAAATGAAGTGGGGGCAACTGTGTAAGAGGGTCTGTCTCAAGTGTTCCTGCTATAGTGAAATCAAAACAAAACAAAAATGCAGCACACATGGAGTGCGGGCTGAAAAAAAAAAAGCCCCTTGTGGAAGCTTGTTTTCTTTTTTTTTTGGAAATAATCCCGGCTTCCAATTACGAAGCAGTTACCACATGCCCAGTCTGGATTGAGTGTTTTGAGTCTACTCAATCCTCATAGCAGTCATCCTTGGAGAGATGACTAATGCTACTCCCACTCCACAGACAAGGAAACTGAGGCTCAAAGTTTGTCTTACTCCAAAGCCTTTACCATTCCTGAGGTAGCCTAGCCTGTATGTTTTATCAATGGACTTCAGGAAATTTCTCCTAGGGGTCCAGGAGTGACTCATTGAACTGGAATGAGATGTGCTCTCTCTCTCTGTCTCTCTGTCTCTGTCTCTCTCTGTCTCTGTCTCTCTCTGTCTCTCTCTCTCTCTCTCTCTCTCACACACACACACACACACACACACTCCCTCCATCCCATCCCCCTGTATGTGGTGTACACATGTGTTTGGGGATACACTCACCTGTGCATGCTAGCACGAAAGCCCAAGATCAAGTTCAGCTGTCTTCCTCTACCATTCTCCACCTTATTTTTTGAGACATGGTCTCTCCCTGAACTCAGAGCTCACTGTTTCAGCTAGCCTAGCAGTCCATCTAGCTTCTGGAATCTGCCTGTCCTTGTTCCCCTAACCCCCAGCACTGGGGTGACAGATGTAGGCTTCTGTACCTGGCTTTTGTCTGGGACCCAAGCTCAGGTCCTCATGCTTTTGCAGTGAGATCTTTATCTGCAAAGCCATCTCCATGACTAATGTGTCCATGCTTTGCACACTCAATGGCCCTATCCTGGATGCTTCTAAGTCCCAGCATTCTGCATATCTGTTTCCAGCTCTCCTCTGTCCTTCACAGACACACCTTCTTCCTCAGAAACATTTTCACAAGATGTTTCCCTCCGGCTGTTACATACTCTAGGGAGCCCAGACTCCACCACTGTATCCTTTAATAGGACAGCTCTTTCCCAAGCCCGGCCCTCCTGCTCCTCACCCCAATGGCTGGCCTTTCTCTCTCATATGCATGCCCTCAGTGACACTCCCCAGAGCCCTGGAATGCTAATGCTGCATCTGTCCACACCACAGGCCACCACCAGTACCCTTGTTCTGTCTAGTGCTATCACCCCCAGAGTGTTAGGGGGCACAGTGGGTGCTGTAATCCCACTTTATCAGTCTCCCAGGCAATGCCCCAGCCTTAGGACAAGCTTTCACACCCCACAGGACCTTGCAGAGACCTTGGAACATCAGGGTCATGCATTGCAAACCACTGCAGAAATGACACCCCCCTCCCAGTGGTCTCAGAATGCAGATTCCCCAGGGAAAGGTCTTTTAAGCAGGTTTGGAACTTTGAGGAGCAGAAACAGTTTCTCAGACCAGGGGTGGTGGTGGTGGTGGTGGTGGTGGTGGTGGTGGTGGTGGTGGTGGTGGTGGTGATGGTGTATCTCAGTGGTTAGAGCATTTGCAGAGTAAGTGTTGAGGATCTGAGTTGGGATCTCTGCACCCCGGCATTGAGGCTAGATGAACAGGAGTGAAGAGGAGGAATTTCCTGAGCAAGCAGGCTACTCAGGGTAGCTGTATTGGCAACCTCTAGGTCCAATAGAAAGATGCTGCCTCTCAATCAATAAAGTGGAAAGCAATTTTGATTAAGACTTTGAACACCAGCCTTGGGCATTCACATGCACAAACACACAGGTATGCATGCTAGCATGCATATGTGCCGCAACACACAAGCAAATATGCACACACAAATACAAATAACACATACATGCACATGAAGTAAATATTCTCTTGGGTCTCAATGGATGGGAGGTTTACCCACTTGGCCCTAGGCTGAGTCCTTAGGGAAGGCCCTGCTGGGTGTGGTTTTGCTGTAGGACAGCACCTCCTCTGAGTGGCTGGCCAGGTCTTCACTAGACCCAGAATGCACCAGGAGGCGAAGGAAGGGAGCTGAGTTAGAAGAAGTCAGGATCTGTAGGCAGGCCACTGCCACTTTCCTGGTCCCAACACTCCTGGGGACAATTAGGCCCTGCACAAGAGTGCTCCTGTGGAGCTGGTGGCCATCAAGCCACTCACTGGGGACCAGCTGAGTGAGTGAGTGGCTTTTTGTTCTAAACTGTCCCCCAGATAGCACTGTCCCTGGGAAAGCCCTTTTGTGTGACCTCCTAGAGATCCAGCAGCGTGACATAAGTGAAAACTGAGCCCTGGGAAGAAGAAGTGGTTGGCTCGGGGTCACGAGGTGAGGCAGGGACAGAGATGGAGAGGACCCAGGTCTCCCTGCCGTTTGCTTCACCACTCTGACTTCCTGCAGGTGACTCAGCATGACTGCCAGCACAGGAAGGAAGTGGGAAAGGGAAGCCCAGCCTGCTGGACTCCAGGTCACTGCTCAGTTAGTCCAAAGCCACCAACCACAGTGGCTATGTGGCTCTGGCTGGTGTCTGTGACCTTCCTGCCCTTTTGCCCACTAGGCCTCTCTACGACCTTCCTGCATCCCTCCTGAGGAGTGGAGTCAGGAGCCTGCATAGACGACGTAAGATATCATGACACCTCACATCATTCACTGGCTATGGGAACTCTACTGATTTCCCCAGACTGGTTTTTTTTTTTTTTTTACCCCCAACATGAGGTTTGAACCTTCAACATGTTTGTAAGATCACAGCCTGTATCATACTGTTTCCCGCAGAGGGCTGGCTCCCAGTCTCCTTCACCCAAATAGCTGTGCACCATTCATCATCTAATTTCATTGTCACAACCCTGCAGAGCAGACATCATTACTATTGTATCACAGATGGGGACTCCGCGGTACAGAGGGGTGAGAACCCATCGAGCCTGATTGGGGAAGGCAGGATTTGAACCTGGCTCCATATGACTCCAGAGCTTAGGTGATCTGTATCTGCCTTACCAGTCACATGCTGGGGTAGGCAGCACTTCTGTCCCCTTCATGGATTCCCATGCTGGCTCTACCACTTAACAGGACAAAGTATGAGTGCCTCCCACCCCCATGCCCTTTCCAGACAGTGGGAAAGCCATTCCCCCTCGGAGGGGAGGAAGAACAGGGCTGTTCTCTGCAGGCCTACCTTACTAACTGCATCCAGGGTGTCACTGAGCCTCCAGTCAGGATGCAGGGACCAGTCTGTTAAGAGCATCTGCCTTTACCACCACAGGAAGTGCTTCAGGCCTCTTTTTGTCTGGGGCTTTCCGTGTGCTGAGCACAGGTCTGAGAAAGCAGAGAGGAGGGAGGGCTGCAGACAGCAGCGTCTCTGCTTGCTAACCTGTTTCCTCTACTTCATGATCTAGTCTGTGGAGGGAGGAGAGGGTTGGGTGGCTCCCAGACAAGGACGGATGGTCATCAGTAACATCCCAGCCACAGGGTGAGGGGTAGGGGTCTGGACGGTTCGCCACATGGGCCAAGCTGCTTTCCCTTTTGCACTGGTTTAGCTTCTCAGGGAGAGAGCCCCTTCCCTCTTCAGGCGTCTACCTCACCCCCGTGTTCCATCTAGGATTCTTTAGGGAACAAGATGAGGGGCTGAGAAAGTGAATCCACTTGAACAAACCTGTGGACATCTGTTTCTCTGGCTGAGGTGTGGACCCCTGGAAGACAGTGTTTGAGAGACTCCTCTTTGTAGCCTCTGAGGGTAGCCTGGCTCTTGCGTTATCTGTCCTCACAGACAGGCTGGGTGTACATCAGGACTGGATGTAACAGTGAGGGTCTGAGGGCCATACTGCAAGCAAGTACCTGGCCTGCGTATGTGGAGGCTGCGGTGAGACCTTCTGGGCTTATTTCTGGGTTGATGTAGGTCACATTTCAAAGTATGAGGTTAGCATTTAAGTAAATTCTTGCAGAAAGCAAGCAAGGCCTGGGTATAGGTAAACCCCAGAACTCTTGTTTGGCTTGTGTGAAGCTGTAGGATCCCAGGAGAGGGGAGAAAGTGAAGGACTGTGGTCTGAATGAAATCTCCAAATATCAGCCTCTCTCTCTCTCTCTCTCTCTCTCTCTCTCTCTCTCTCTCTCTCTCTCTCTCTCTCTCTCTCTCTCTCTCTCCACGAAGCAAGAGGCATCACGCCTGGAGCAGCTGGGGGAGGGGAGAGCTTGCTGTTTGCCTTTAACTATGGCAATCTCAGAGCTTTCCAGGTTGCACAGAGGACCCAGGATGTGGTCCAGTCCAGTTGCTGTAATCGCTACTTTGTACTTGCTGGAAGAATAACTCTTACCCCATGTAACTGTTATAAGATCAGTGTGAAGCTGTAGCATGTAAAATCATGTGTGTGTGTGCACACAAAGGCAGAGAAAGGGCCAACTCCTTCATCTCACAGATGCTCATGTGGGTGGGATGTTGTCCAGAGACTGGGCAGTCTACAGACACCACTGTGCTAGATGGAGCTCAGAACTTCCTAGAAAAGCAAAGCCGATAAAGAGGATGGTAGGGATAGGAGGCGTTGCCATGTGGAGTAAAGGTCAGAGAAGGCACCACTGAGAAGGGGTCATTTAAGATCTGAAGGAAGTGAGGAGTTGAATCATGGACATGTGTTTCCTGGCATAGGAAACAGAGAGTGCAGAGGCCCTGAGGACAGAGTTTGGGGGAACTGTTAGGAGGCCAGAGGATGTGGGGTGTAAGAAGCCCCTGGTGACCATCTCTCTGGAGCCATGATGACATTTATATGATTCTGACTCACTTGGAAATAGGAGGCAAGTAGGGACTGATACAGAACTACTCTTATGGCTGATAAGCAAACTTTAGTGGGCCCCTTATTGCACACTCCCCTGGAAACTCTAGGCACTGCCAGCCTCCTCCTTGTTTAGATCTCTCTCAGATTTCTAGATGGGGTCTCCATCTTCCGCCAAGGGCAGGCTGGACAGAGGCCTCCCAGGGAGGTGGTGGCCGTGGGCAGAGGAAGCAGAGTAGAGTCTCCCGAAGGGGCATAGGACATACCTAGATGTGTAGGGATGCCGGGGGGGGGCATGACAGTGTCCCCATGCCATTTATCACCTGAAGCAGCTAAACACAGAACTGGGAAACCTCACTTGGCATTTCCTCCCCATGCCTCTTTAAGCACGTCAAGTCATTTGCTTTAGATCCAACAAGTCCCAACTCTATCAGAGGCTGGTAACCTTTTTTAGGTCACCTGCTCCTTGGAGAGTCTGTGGAATACTCTGAGCTCTGTATCCCCAAGGAGTGAGCAGGGGAAACACACTCATTTTCCTTAGAATCTCTGGGTTTCACAGAGAAGGTAGCATTGCCCATGGCAACAGTGTCCCAGTCTTAGCTCCAGCTGGATGGACGCTTAGGGAGCAGTAAGAGAAACAGAACAGAAAGATGTAGCGAGTGGCCTCTACATGCTCTTGCTGGCATTCCCTCGCCCTTTAGAAACGCCATCTGGGGAGTGCAGTATGGTGGGGTCTTTTTCGACACACATCCCCACCCCTGGCCAGGTGCATGTCTCTCTCTAACACACATATCATGTCCTACCCCTTTGTGTGACCATCCATCCAGAGTGTCATGGCATAGATCCCCCACCCCGACCCCCCACACATACTTTTCCCCCCTCAGGTGCCCTAGGCAGAGCAGAAGGTTTTCTGGGTTATAATGGCACAGCAGAACAAACTTGAAGTCTGAAGTCAGACATGGCAAACAGTGGACCTTCTCAGTCCTCATGCCTTGGCCCAGGCTCCCCATTGCCTCTTATTGATATTATCAGTATCTCCCTCCTGAAGAGGTAGGGTGAACCTTCCAGCCGTGAGAGTCCGGCCTCTCACCTTTCCTTCCTCCTGCTCCCTTCCAGCTACTTTTGTATAACAAGGAACCTCTACAATGACCTGGGTGGGAAATATCTACCCTAACACACTTTGTCCCCAGAGAGCTTGACACATCCAGGCCTCTGCTGCCCCGCCATGCAGGGCTGACCGCATGTGAGGCCCACCTTGATAGTTCCTTGGTGGAGCTGTTTCTTCCTAACCCCGAGTTGGGATGTCTGGGTGACTTCAAGCCCCTGCTGTCAGGATGTGTCCCCTCCCTCTACTCGATGATACTTCCCTTCAATTCTACAGGGAGCAAAGTACCAGTTCTTACATGCTTAAGTCACGAGGGACCAAGTGAAACTGAGCAATGATACAGAGGTTGTATCTCAAGACCTGGAGCATTTGGGGTGGAGACACTATTGAGTAAGGTCACCAGATGGGAAACCTCCAGTGTGTTGCTATAGCAACCATGACATTCACTTCCATGTGAGAGAGTCCCTGGATGGGAGCACACGCCAAAGGGTGAGGGAAGAGTATAACTTAGAGGTTTCTGACACAGTCCTGTGTACGCCTTCTGGCTTCCCCCTGGTTTCCGTGGCCCAGCATTAGGTGTGGGCATCTGAGTAGAAGCTGCTTAAAATAGTCATCTGGCTATTTCAAGGAGCAGTTGAATATGCATGAAGCTATTTTAGCAAAGATGTCCCTGGCTGGGCCAATCCCAGCCCCATGCTTTCCCCTGGAAGTGTGAGAAGCTGAAGGGTTCTTTCTCAGTCTCCCTCATGGGGTGGGGATTCTAGAAGCCACAGGAACACCACCCAGGCACATGTTGGTCTTGCAGCTGTCAGCTGCCTCCTGCTCCTGTGGTCACAGAGGCTCCCAGCCAGGCAGCCCAGCACTCAGAGGCCTGGGAGTTTCTGCCACTCCAACACCTACTTTGCTACAATTTAGTTGCTTAGGTTTTGGAGGCACAAAGAGCCTTTGCCATTCCTCTGCATTCATTTTATCCATCAGGATGCTTTTTGTGATAGATGTTACATGTGGGAAGTGTTACAAAGACACCTCCCACAGGACGATGTGATGAGCAGGTGAATGGAAGTATAAAGTTCACCAAGGTCCAGAAGATGGGGGTCAGGGTACATGGGAGCTTCAGGAAGGCACTGCATGGCTGGGCTGGCTGGGCAGACAGTGGGCTGTAGTTTATGAGGGAGAAACTGGAGACACTGAATGCTATGTAGTGACACCTTCTGGGCCCTCATGGGCCCCTAGGCCTGGTGTGTTCTTGCTATCCTTGACTCCAGAGGGAAGTATCTTGTGCAGTATCTGACAATACCTTCTTGGGCTTCTCTGGAGTTCAGGGCCAGGTTAGATTCTTCACAGATACTTCTCAAGTGTTCATCAGAAAGTTTGGATTCCAGAACTGCCTGGGTTTGGATGTAGACTGCCTGTGACTGGTTCAGACCCTGTGCCCACACTGCCATCTCTCCACCATAATAGGAATGGTAATACAACCTGTCTCAAGAAACTTGGGGCGAGAAGTACATGAGAACGTGTGTAAAGCAGCCAAGTGTAGCGGTACATAGCTTCAGGGCCAGCGACTTGTGGGTAGAGACCACAAGTGGCATATTGTAAGCAGTAAGTAAAAATGTCTTCTTTAAAAAAAAATAGTAATTATGACCTTTGATTTTTGTCTTGGGAACTGAATGCCATCAATGACAAATTTTCTTCCAAAATGGAAATAGTCTTGTTGCTTTGACTGTTATGTCTGACATGTCCACCATGAAAAGTTCAGGTGTGACACAGCGGGACAAAGTCCTGGTTCTCATATAACCGCCATACACCAGATCATCTGCCAAGGTCTTAGTGTTTGGACCCCTCCAAAGTGCTTATGTGTTAGGTCAGGGAGATGACTCAGTGGGTAAGGACCACATAGCAGAAAGAAAGACTATTGGAAGCTGTCCCCTGACCTCTACATATGTAACATATGTATTTGTATGAATGTATAAGTGAGCATGCACACATGTGCACATGTACACACACACACACTCACACACTCATTCACACACATTCACACACACTCACACACTCATTCACACACACATTCACACACACTCACACACACTCATTCACACACTCACACACACATTCATTCACAAACACACATACACACTCATTCACAAATACACACAAAATGAATAGATAATGTATTAAAATGTTTATGTTGAAATCCTACCTCCCCAGAGGAGCTAAGTCCTCTGAGGGCTGGAGTTTCGGAATCAGATCAGCGTCCTTATGAAACGTCAATGGAACCCTCTTCCTGCTCGCCATGAGCCAGACAGTGGCTTATTAGCCACAGCCTCATCAGAACAAACCTGCCTTAACCCTGGCCTTCAGGGCTGCAGGCCCATGAGTGGTACATTCCTGATGTTTGGTACAGCAGCCTAAATGGATCAAGAGTCAACCTGTAAAAATACAGGTGATCCCCACTCACTGATTCATGGTTACAAACTGATCTACTCAGTGCTTACTTAATTGTCACCTGCAAATACACAGGGCAGGGACATTTTGAGTCACCTCACTTGAGTGTCCCAGATGAGGTTGAACAAAGGGTTTCTCCACTCTCCTGTCTTAGCTTCTAGTGTATAAACAAGCATCCCTTCTTGACCTCTTCTCTGTTTGTTTGTTTTTTTTTCTTGTCCCTTTGGTGATTCTACTTTTTGAAATGATCCTCTAAGGTACCATGGAAGTGCTGCCTAGTGTCCCTAACAAGAACTCTATTTAGTGCCTTTTGGAGAAAATACACATTTGATGTGCTTTGCTCAGGCTGGAGCTGCATGTCAGGGTCCAGTATCAAGGAATCCAGGAGATGCTCAGGTATCTGAACAGAAGTGTGTGTAACACAAGGAGTCTTCAAACTGTCTGACAAAAGGCTATGTATTCAGTGACCAAAACCCAAGTGACTGGAAGCTTCACCCTGCTGGAGTTCTACTAGAGCAATGGTTCAGTTTTTGCTATTTCAGTGTTTGCAGGGGATATATATAGTCTGTGAATCATAAAAGTCAGCTATCTTTCTGAACATACAGACCCACACTTCTATGCTAGTTGGAATATGCCTTTCCTACTCTTGACTCCTTTTATATATGTGCTAATATACTAATATATAGCACAGGTACCTTCCCACGTCCCAAGTTCAGGGTTACTCAGATTCCTTCTGTCATTAACCAATATCTCCATACTGTTGGGCAATTTGGCTGCTTCCCCTCACATTATTCACTATTCAAACAATACAATTCCTATTGGCAACAAAGTAACTGATGTTATCCAGCACTTATCCTGGGCCATGTACTATGAGTTTTATTAATATTTTCACTTAAGCTTTATAGCAGTGGTCCTCAACCTTCCTAATACTGCAACCCTTTAATACAGCCCCTCATGTTGTATCATACAGTGACCCCAACCATAAAATTATTTTCATTGCTACTCCATAACTGTAACATTGCTGCTGTTATGAATCAGAATGTAAACATCTGTGGGTTTTGGTGGTCTTAGGTGACCCCTATGAAAAGATCATTGGATTCAAAGGGGCAGCTAGCGACCCACAGGTTGAGAACCACTGTTGTTAGGAAGGCGGCATTATGATGTCGCTCATTGTACAGATGGGGATCCTGAGGCTTAAAGATGGTAAGCAATTTTTCTAGAGACACACAGCCTAAACCCAGGCCCTGCTGACTTCATATTCCCCATTCTTAACCAACACACCCTGTTGTTGCCTTCCGCACATGCATGTGCACACACAAGGCTGGGACTCAGTCATTTCCTTAAGATGCCTACGCAGAAATGAGCTGCTGAGCTGAAGGCAGGCACACTTTGAAAGTGTTGGTGCACTCATCACGTGCACTTGCATGATGCTCACGTGTTCCTGTCTCCTGCTGCTCAATTCCCGAAGGGCTCTCAGTCTCTGAATCCCCACCCCACTTCCCAAAGAACAGCTCAACTCTGTACTGAGTATCTTTGGGGATGGTTTGCTTCAATCCCTGCCTGTTTTTCTATTGGCAATTTGTCTTTGCTTCTTTGACAGGAGCTCTTTGCATGGAAGTGCATCAACCCTTCAGTCCTGAAACTGGTTCAAATAATCTTCCGAGTTTGTTACCGTCCTTTCACCTCAGTTATTGATTTTAAAATCCTTTCACAATTCCTGTGTTTGGTTTTAAACTTAAGTGAGTATTTGACATCTGCCTAGCACGTGAATATTCCCATACTATTTTTGTTTTGGTACCCTCGCGTTGTTTTTAATCACTTTGGAATTAATTTTGGTACAAGGACTGAAGTTTACTCCTCCCCCTCTACAAATAGCTCGCTGTAGTCAGGAGTAGCCCATCTGTCCATGGGGAAGATTCCCTCCCTCTCACACTTTCCCATGCTGTGCCCTCAGGCACACTGGCATCTAGTTCCAGGCTTCCTGGTCCTTAGGCCACATGTCTATTTACTTACCAACCTCAAAATTCTCTAGGCTGTTCATCCACATTCATTTTCTCAGATGTGCTTGGTAACCGTTTTTATGAAACTTTTGTGGGATTTTGATCAAGGCCCACCTTGACTCCTTCCATAGACCTACCATGGGCTATTCTTAGCTTTTCTTTCTGTGGACAATAGGGTGTTTTCTCTGCTTTTGAACCCTCTCACTGGGAGCCAGCTTCTTGGTGAACTCTTTTCCAGTTACTCTGCAGGCAGCGATGGCTCCCTTCCCCACAGCTCCACCTTTTCAACCCAAATCACAGTTATTACTTCGATGTTTGGCTCCTCTAGGAAAGGGTCCCTGCCTGGTCTGTTTGCACATGTTTGACCTACCCCGCAGGGGCCAGGGCTCTGCAGGTATGTATAGAGTAAATAGGCGAGTGCGAAACAAATGAACACATACAAAAACAAACAAGCAAACTTCCCCCTGAGAGCTGAATGAATAAAGAAATGAGTTCATCACAAATATCCATTTTTCCATGGGCTTGAATCACAAAGTGCTTGTTCTTGGCTGCATCTCTAAGAATAAGTCAGAATCCGAGAAGGTCACAGACTGCACACATGGACAACAAGCCTCAACAGCTCTTTCCAGAGAATGCCACCCTCAAGGAGCATCCAGGATACTTCTCAGGAGGACCTCAGAGGACCACGGTTGCCTTTCGCTGTGTGGCTGCTGTCTGGCTGGACATTTGGAAAGCAGCTTCCCACGACACACAACAGTCTGTGAGCTAGAATTACTAGTCCCGTTTTTCAAAATAGGAAACTGAGGCTGAAGCCCTCAGCCTGGGAGCAGTAGGAAGTAGGAGAATTGCAAAGGATAGCACCTAGGGCGTGGGATCATGAGGGGGGTGAGGGGCTGCAGCCAGGGGTCTGTGCGGAGCAGGGATCCTGCTCTCACTCAGTGGAGACAGTCCCTAGAAAATGTCCCCAGAGCAGCGTGATGTTGATATTCATTGTTCCTGAAGAGCCTGGACTTGGGTCAAAGAGCCACTGTCAGGGACCTGGAGACATCTTACACAGGCTGCATTGTCATTATGGGTCTGGAGTAGGGAAGGGAGGCACCCTCCATATCCCCCCCAGTCCTCACAGCCTTTCCAGGCTCAGGACTTCTGATGTAGCTCTGTCCTGGGAATATAGCAAACATCCCTTCCTTACTCAGCTGGTGGCTGTAGGGCAGGCCTCATCTGACTTCCAACCTCGGTTAAGCTTGGGTTCTCATGATGAACCATGGGTTCGGAACCCTTATATTTTCTGCTTGGTGAAGGCCCCAGGAATATGGAGGCAAGTATCCCATGGTTCTCCTGTGTAGAGAGCCATGTAGTGCCACGCCTTAAAGTGGCGCTGACTTCCACCTTATACCGCCTTACACCTTCCCGCTGGTGAAGGCTCTCTGGTGTAAACAAGCCCTTAATTGGTTAAGTCTGTTCAGCCTGTCTGCTTCCGCATTAGAATAGCCTATCTGCAGGGTCCACGTGGCTCACTGGGGTTGGTTAGCTCAAGGGTATTTAAGCCTGTGCAGGGGGAGTCGTGTCGTCCCTGCTGGCAGGGGTAGGCGCGTACACTCCTGCCTTGTGGAGCTCCATTCTGAGCAAGAGAAGTACAATAAGGAAACATTTCCAACCTTTTGTAAGAGTCATGGTAACAGCCTAGTGCTGAGAGAGCCTAGATTTGGATCTACCCACAAGTGGACTGTCCATGTCAGGCTAAGTCTCCTGATTCTTACTCGCACAGGCAAGGGGGAGATCAGCAGGATTCAAGCAAGATTCTGCCATAGCTACCCTTCCTACCTTAGAAACAGATCACTGGAAGTATTTATTTTCAGCAAACATGGTTTTATTTTTATTTATTTTTCACCCAGTGCTGAGGGTAAAACCCATAGCCTCATGTATGCGTAACAAATGTGCAACAACTAGGCTATGCCCCGGCCCAAATGTATTATTTTAAATAGAAATATGTGACAACTCAGTTGGTAGAGTGCTTGCTTAGCAAGCACAAAGCCCTGGGTTCGATTCCCAGTACAACATAAAGGAAATGGTGGAAAATGCCATCAATCCCCTGGACAGATGGAAGCAGGAAGGTCCAAGGTCATCCTTGGCCACATTATGAATTTGAGGTCACCCCAGGATACAGGAGACTTTCTAGAAAGAAATACAGGGGTGAAGGAGGGGAGGGAGGAGGGACAGACACACCGTGATGCAGACCTGTAATCCCAGCACACAGGAATGCTGAGGCAGGGGGATCTCTCATTTAAGGTTGTCCTGGTTCAAGGCAGCTGGTCTTACTCTCTATCTCAAAACAAAACAAAACAAAACAAAACAAAAAAAGCCCAGAAATGATTAAAGGGAGGAAGGAGAAAAGGAAGGGAAGGAGGAATGAATTAAAGTGTTCCCATTTTGGATGAACCATGCCAAACAGATGGAAAGAGATGCAGCGACCAGCTGTGAATCTGGCTAGTTCTGGCTGTGTTTGTCTGGATTGGGTTGGGCCACTTACCTACCGGGAGCTGGAGAGGAGAGAGCCTAGGAGTGTGAGCACCCAAGCTCACATTCAAGCCCCTGCCACTGACTTGCTGTATTGCTTCATGCAAAGTGCCTCCTGTCTCAGCCTCAGTTCCCTCCCTTGAAAAAAAAACTCTGCTGCTGAATATTCATCAACAGGACACAGGACAAGTGGGGCACTGCATGACACTGTCCCTTTGGGCAAACTTGACAAAGAGACGAGGTGTGGCTCTAAAAGGCTCTCTGTGCATCCCCAACTATTTCCTGGGGCATCTCTCTGAGTTGTTTCCCTTCAAACTGGAACCCCTGGTTGTGTTTGTACAGCCGCCTCCCAGTGTGTACTAGGTGGGCCGCCTGCCCTCCGTGCAGACTGCTGGCCGTGAACGCAAACAGCAGCCCCTTCCTGGTGGGAGAAGGAACAGGGAGCCGGCTTGTTCTCCGAGAGCAGAGTGCTGGCTGGTGACAAGAAACATTTTAAGGTGGGATCCTTCTTCCTGTGCTATTGGCAGCCATCTGCATAAGGCGTCCATTATATACAGGCCCCACGGCCAGCAGGCCTCAGAAGCCAGGCTAAAATTAGTGTCTGCTGTGTGTCTGCCAGAGACACAGAACATCCGAAGGTCAGATGCCTTCAACCAGCCACCAGGGCAGAAGAGGGAGACATGTAGTCATGGCCTCCAGCTCTCCTGGGCAGAGGGTCAGGCAGCCCGGCCCAGTGGCCTGGCTCAGTAGTTCAGCCTGATTCAAAGACAGACTGTAGAATCTAGTTCAAACACAGACAGACGGATACACACACACACACACACACACACACACACACACACACACACACATACACACTTTAAAAATGTGTCAATGTGCAGACAGAAAGAAGGTGGGAGATGCCAGGCAGCTGGTACAGGCCTATAGTCCAAAACAGTTCTAAGGCAGGAAGATGGAAAGTTTGAGTATGCCTGGGCTACAGAGTGGGTTCAAGACCCTACCTCAGAATAAAAAAGCAAAGGGGACTGGAACTATCGCTCAGCAATAGAGCCCTTGCCTAGCATGCATGAAGCCCTGAGCTCAGTCACCTGTGATAGGAAAATACAACAACAATAAACCATACAGGTGTGCACTGCAGTGTCCACATCTTTCATTCCTGTGCGTGGGAGCAGCAGCAAGTGCATCTCTGTAAGGTTGAGGCCAGCCTGATCTACACAGAAAGTCTCTGTCTCAAGAAAAAGAGGAGTGGAGAAGAAAGAAGGAAAGAAAGAAAAACCACGGGAAAGAAATTGACTATCTCAGCCATGGATGTGGTGGAAAGGTAGGTAAATGAACCTTCCCCATAATTTTCCCAAAATGGTCTCTATAAATTCGTTACTCTGCGACCAGAATGGAACATATTAAGAGCGTCTACACTGCATATTTATGTTAAATACACAAAATGATGAAGTTACATCTGCTTCCAGGAGCTAGCATGCATGTGTGGATTCGCGTGGCTGACTGATGCTATAGACCAGAGATCTGCACCCCTTGCTCTGTGGGGAAATGGGGGCTGTGAGCCTGGGAACTCCCCCTTGAGCCCAGTGCTGTGGCTGCTCCCAAACCCCACCCTATGCATCCCCACAGTGCTTTCCATCCTTGCTCTATGGAGCTAGAAGTCGAGGCACAGAAAGGTGGGCTGATTTGCCAGGGATGCCCAGCCAGGCAGCCACGAAGTCAAAGCTCAACTCTGGCTTTCAGTGGGCAGCCCAGGAAGTGTAGAAGAAGAGGGGTCTTTTCAAAAACCAAAGCAAAAGCAAAGGAGAAGCCAGGCTCACTTCCTTTCCATGTCCTAATCACCCAGAAACAACAACCACTAACTTAGAACTCTCTCTCTCTCTCTCTCTCTCTCTCTCTCTCTCTCTCTCTCTCTCTCTCTCTCTCTCTCTCTCTCTCTCTCTCTCTCCCTCCCTCCCCCTCCCCCTCCCCCTCCCTCTCCCCCTCCCCTCCCTCTCCCCCTCCCCTCCCTCTCCCCCTCCCCTCCCTCTCCCCCTCCCTCTCCTTCTCCCCCTCTCTCTCTCCCTCTCCCTCTCCCTCTCTGGTTCCCCCTCTTTCGCTCTTCCTCTCTAGTCAAGGAACTACTGACTCTCCTTTGGAATGATTACAGTTTTGAATGGTCTCGCCTTCCTCAACTGTGGGCTGGTGTGATCTGACCCGTGGGAACCTTTGTGGGAAGAAGTAAGAAGTGTGGGTGTGGGGCACAGGAGGTTGGAAGGGGAGGGCATCTAGTCCTTAGATGAGAAGGACTGCTAGCAGGACTTCCATTTGGACACCCCCTCACCCAGCCTCCTTAGCTTCCTGACTCCAGGATTGCCAGTGCCTCTTGGTGACCCCAGGGTCTCTGACCTGAGGCTTTTGCCTCCGTTTCCCTCTCCGTTTAAGAATACCTCCCCCAGGACAGGTTTAACATGCATTTGTTATAGTGAACATATCTTTGTTGGTTGAGCTCCTGGCTATGTGGTAAAGCAAGGCCAGCACACAGGGCTTCAACTCTGGAGGTACCTGTAGTGTAGACAGACCTGTTCTGTAGGGCAGTGTGGACCAGAGAGACTATCTGGAGCCAGACTGCGTGTGTTCAATCTGCCTAGGCCAACTTCCCGGCTGTGTGTGCTAGTTTCACAGCCTCTCTGTTCATCAATTCTGATCTTTTCTGTAGAGATGCTCAGGCAGGAAATGTACCCCATAAAGAACTGAAGCAGTATGTGGCACACACTCGGTTCTCAGCGTCCCCTAGCTATAATCCTCCCTTTGGTGACCACCTGACTCAGTTGTCTCCTTGGGGCAAGCACCCCTTCTTGGACCTTGATTTATGGTCCATAGCACAGACTGCACAGGGCCTAAGTCCCACGTCTATTGTTCCATGTGTTTAGCACTAACACAGAAATGTCCCCAGGCCTCTTCAGTGTGAGGACAGTCAAGGCCCATGACCCCATGAGGAAACCACAGGAGCTCCGCAGCCTCTCACTCCCAGGGTTGTCCTGCTGCCCTCAGCTTGGAACTCAGCCCCATTCCCCTTAACCTGTGGGCCCTGGCCCAGCTGTGACTCTCCAGATGACATCTGAGCCAGTAGGCCGGGAATGCCTCTCTGTGACAGAAGCCATGCTGGGCAGGTCAGCAGAAAAGCCAGCTAACAATGCCCTGATACGTGTGAGGGTCCCACAGCCTGGTTTTCATGTGCCTGAATGCACTGTACAGTCTACTGCCTGGGTAGCCCACTGCTCCTCCCACAGCCCTTGCTACATCCCTTCAGCACCGGCCCACATACCCTCCTCCTTCCCTCCCTTCCTCGGGCTTTCTCCCTGCCACAGCCCTTGGCAGCACACTGTGGCCTCTCTTCTGTGCCTGCCTGGTTTCTCCTGTGTGCCCAGGATTTTTCTCACAGTGCAGCCACTCCCTTGTTTATACAGCATCCTATTGTTCCCTGGCCTCCAGTGTCCACTGGCACCTAGGATGGAGTTCTGATAAGTGGATGTTGCCAAGGAAAGCCAAGATCATCACATCACTTCCTGTCCAGGGGCACGTGCTTATGGCTCATGATTCCTTGGAACTGAACCTCGCAGGTCTTTCCAGTCACTTGCTCCACACCAGGGGCATGAGCCAGCCAAGAGCTCATCATGGGAACTCCAGCCCCATGACGGGCCCTGTACCCAGTGTTCATACCACACAATTGCGGGAACTGTGAAGTGTCACTCACTGCACAGGGGTCATACAGAGAAGGGGAAGGGGGGTAGGAAGGAGGGCTGGGACTGAATACCAGTACTGAGCCCTTAAAAGGTCTTGCCCTGGGCAGGCGGCTGAAGATGCTTCCGGGGTCAGAGGAGAGGCTGCCAGTGTAGATGGAGGAGGGCAAGCCAATAGCCCAGGGCCAGAGCCACTGCCCTCTCAGGACGGGTCTGAAGTACCTGCAGCTTTTCTGAAGGAAAGCCTGGCCACAGACACCCTCAAGGGACACGTACCCAGAGCCCCTGTGATCACTCGTTGAGATCTAAGACCAGCACCTCTTGTCAGCTCTTAGCCTGAACCCCTCTCAGAGCCACAGAGCTGATGTTCCCTGTGTTGTTCACAGAGAAGCTGACTCCCCGTCGTGCACTAGGTCCTACAGCCCTCCAGGACTCACTTCCACTCATGCTCCCTCATGTGCCTTAATCCCAGCCACTCTAGCTTTGCACATGCTATCCTTTGACCTCAGGAGACTCTTTGCCCATGGTCAGAAGTACCTGGCGAACTTCTACTCATCCCTCAAAACCCGGTTCAAGTGTCATATGCAAATAGTCTTTCCCGAATGGACCAGTTCAGATAGAGCAGACCCCGCCTGCTTCACAGGTTCTGGTGTACTGTGGTTACCTGTATATCCATCTCCTCAATGGCAATGGAAGCTTCTAGAAGGTAATGCTGGTTTTCTTTTCCTTTTTAATATATTTGTGCCTCAGTGCACAGCACAGAGGACAGAGTCCAGCAGGGAACAGAAGATACCAAGGTAAGCAGCCATGAGAAGGAAGGCCTGGGGCTGGTGATTGTCTGAGTCTGACTTTAAGCATGATTTGATAGATGGGACATAGATTCTTCCACCAAGAACACTCATACTGTGTGCATCCATCCCTGGTCAGGCTCTCTGTGGATGCAAGGCTAGCAGAACAGTGCAGGAGTCTGGGCCTGAGCTGTGGCACCACTCTAGTCCTCTTGGGCCTGGGCCAGGCAGATCCTGGACTGTTCACTCGCTGGGATGCAGTGAGAAGTCAGAACAGACTTCCTAACCCCCCTCCCAGGATGACGTCCTTATCACACACAGATAGCAACAGAAATACTAATAGTGTCCCCCCATCCCCACCAGGCACTTGAATGGCTTTGTTCCAAAGTCTCACATCTCATATCTACTTCCTACCTGTAAAACATGGCCTGGGGACCTTTGATCCCAGTCTGGCTGTGCTTGTGCAGGAAGAAATGGGGAGAACTCACCTATCAAGAGCTCTCTGTGGTGTCATGGTTAAGCTAGGCCAGGGCTTCTGAAGAGCTTCCACAGTGCATTGGAGGGAGGCCTGTGAGGGGCAGAGAAGTAGAATGTGATGTCTCTCCCATCTGTCAGCTTCCACCAGACTTTAAAACATGCATCCAAAGCAAAGCCCAGGCATGGGTTTCGCACGACACAGTCACTCCAGGTACAATACCAAGTTCCCTGGGCATAGGATCCTACCTCAACATCCTACTCACAGAATGAAAAGTTGTCTTCCTCATTCCCAGACCTTAAGGTACCCAGGCCTGATTTGTGTCTATGGACTTCTCAAGGTCATGTTCTCTTTGGCAAGACACCCTTCATGGTTTTCTGAGCACCTGTTATTGTAATTCACTCTTTCTTTTTCCATCCATCCATCCATCCATCCATCCATCCATCCATCCATCCATCCATCCATCCACAATAGCTAATGGCTTCTTAGCAAGCTGTTAGCCACTGGTACTGGATCTCACAGAGATGAAGTTCAGTAAGAAAGGCAGAGGAGGCACAGGTCCAATACCCCAGGCTTCTGTGCTCAGCCTAGAGTATGGCCTCCTTCCTCCAGGGGTCACTATGTCTGTTACTGGGCAGAGCACTTTGAACATGTTGTACAGAATGGTGGATGCTGCTTTCACTGTCAGATTGTAGACCCATCTTTGAAATTATTTTTTAAAGCTCCTCTTGTTGGTGACTGAGCACTTAGCATCTCATTGAGAAAAACAAAAACAAAAAACAAAAACAAAACAAAAAACCCAGCAACACACCACTTTGCAATCAACTTGAATTTGGGCAGTCACAATGGTCATGTCATAGCTCTGAACAATGGTTGTATGCACACTCATTTAGGACACTAATTCCTTCTCATGGATTTGAGCCCATTGGTCAGGGATTCAAGGATAGAAAGAACATCAACTTTTTGGTGAAGCCCACTGTTATTCAAGACCCATCCAAACTGGTCACATACCCTTGGACAGGCTGTGTTCTTTCTCCAGCTCACAATCCTTAGGAGCAACTGGAAAGGCATTATGAGAATTAAGTGAGATAGCATAAAGTGCTCTGGACCTGGCCCAAAGCAGAAACTCAACAAATAACAAATGAGAAACAGGATTATCACCATTGCCATTATTTTATTACCATTATTTGTATCATCATTATCATTACTACCACCATAACCATCATCCTACCTCTATCATTTCCATCACTGCCATTTCAAAGACCAATGTGAACGTCATCATCATTATCACTACTATATAACCACCATCTTCACCACCATCACTATCACTATCATCATTGTGAGTTTCATCATCATCAACAACATTAACAACAGTTTCACTACCATCACCACCACCACTATCACCATCATTACCTGTGCTCATTATCACCATCCATGATCTTATGATCATTAAGGTTATCACCACCATCACCATCATCATGAATACATTATCATTATCAACAACAGCAACACTGCCATCGCAGTCCTGATGACCATCATCAGCATCACTGTCATCACCATAATCACCACAATCACCAGTGTCATCATTACTACACCAGTACCATCATCAGCACCACCACTACCATCACCGTCATCTTATCACCATTGCTCTTTGTCATCAACATTGTTCTCACTGGCATCATTATCAATGACAGCAATGGAAGACTATCATTAACCTTCACCACCACCTCTCTATTAGGATGCATGTCCCCATGTTGTGATGGTGTTGTCTCTACTCCCATCGTCTTTTTCAGGTTTAAGCCTGTTTTGTAACTTCAGATCTGCATGAACATGAGGTCAGTTACTTAACATTTTTTGAGTGATAACTCACAGAACTTATTACTATCAGGTAAATGTCCAGTAGCTGCTGATGCTGTTAGCATTATTCCAATTCTTCTTAATACCACTTTCTAGGGACAGAAACAATCCCAGTCTCATCTCTTTCTCTCTGCAGGGCTGAACATGAGTCCTCTCTCCCCAAAACATCACTAAATGGTTGGTTAAAGAGGATCATACAAAATCAGATGCAAAATCACTCTAGGAATGGGAGCACAGGGCTTGGCCAAGGATAACAGCCTTCTCAGGACCCTAAAAATATCAACAGAGCTCCTGAAAGGAGCCATTTGTCACACACAGAGTCAATCTTCAGGGCCACTAGCACAATTCATTTATCAAGCTGACACCAAACTTTTACATTGGCTCAGGAGCCAGCCCTTGCATACTGCTTTTTTTCCCCTACATTGAAATCTTGTTCCCATCTGCTGCCCCATTTAGTCTCCATAAAATGCTTGGAGGCAGATAGAACAGGCACTGACAACCCATTTTGTAAATAGAGAAATTGAGGCTCAGAGGAGTGACAAATTTTGCCAAATGGTACACAGCAGTGAAGGCCATGGCCATGGTACAACATAGTCCAAGCTTCTACGCATGGCCTTGACTCTTTGTTAGTTCCATGACACTGAGCATATTACATGCTCAATGCCCAGTTACTCTGAAAACATAGAATAGAATTAAATTCCATTGGGTTTTAATATGTCTACTTAAAAAGGAAGAATCAAAGTTACACTGGGGCAGTGAAATCCTGAACAGGGCATGGGTAGTTAGGCAAGTGAATCCCCCACTGGGTCCTAGGACTAGCTCTTCTGAGGAGCAGTTATGGGATGCTAGGCTACTTCTCTGTGCCATGATCTCATCTACAAAGTAAAGACAATGATATTTGTCTGTGGAATTGATGTGAGGATTAAAAGAGCTAATCATGCACCGTGCCTTAATATCAGCTGACACCCAGGACGGCATAGGTCTAACTATAGCAACTAATGCTGTATCTCCTGTAGTTAGCACAGGTCCACCACTGCCAGGTCCCTGATAAACCCACACTAGGTGTCTGGCTGGATGAAATGCTCCCTAGGAAGAAGTGAGTGCCCATGCAAGCACAGCTGGCTGGTGCTAGTGCAGAGTCTCCCACTACCTGGTGCCAAGCTAGATCAGCTCTCAAAGCCCTTCCTCTTCTCCAAGCTTCCTAGCTGCTGCTTAGGATCACAGGCTACAGCCAGATATCCAAATTCAAGCCCTCTCCCCTTCAGCCTGCGACTCCACAGCTGCATATTTGCCCCAGCTTTCACATCTGTAAGGGTGGATACTCACATCCACCCTGAAGGATTCTGGGTAGGTTAAAAGTCACGGTGGTGGTGCCAACGAACTTAATTCAAGATCTGCAGCAGGTAGCTGGTAGAGTTTATCCAGTGTGGACTGATGTTGAGTGAAATGCTCCTTCCATGGCTCTGGGTCTTTTGCCAGGGATTGCTAATAGCCCAGGTACCATTCTCTCAGCCCAAGGGCTGCAGTGAAAAGGCAAATTCTCTGTGTGGCACAGTGTGAATGGGCCTCTACAAAGGAGGGGTGATTGCTTGGGGAGTGGCCCTCTGGACAGCTGCTCCCCAGAGAACCCACACAGGTAGCTTCTATTAAGTGCTAGAGATGGCAAACAACAGCTGGTGAGCAGCTTCCTCCCAGTCGGCCAGGCTCTGAAGTAGCTGCAGATCTGTTCTGTCTTCGGTTTCCTCCTCCCAGGCCCAGAGGTTGGCTGGCCTGCTCATGGGAAGGAGAGAACATTTACTGAGCCAGAAATCTCCATCCTTAATGACTCCAGCCTCATGAGGAGCCTGCAGGTGGGCACCATGATCGCAACATATACTGTGGCGACATCCTAGGCAACCTCAAAGCCCGATGCCTCAGTTTCCCTATCAATGACAGCCTGTTGATATATGGCTCATTTCGCCCATTTTACAAGGGTACTGAACCGCAGAAAGGGAAGCACATTGTTCAAGTTCACAAAACTAACACAGGAAGAGGTGGAGCCATAGGCCTCAATGTTCCATTCACTCGCTCATTCATTCATTCATTCATTCATTCATTTATTCATTCATTCATTCCTGTATGGTAGACACTGATCTATAATAGCTTCTTTTTTAAGATATTCTCATCTATTCCCCTTTGCTCCCAAGGCCTTGGGATTTAAAGAAATTCAACTTAACAAAGACACATGACAAGCACTATGCAAAGCCCCACATTAAGGGACCACTGGAGTTGTCAGGACCATCCTGTACACTTAGTCTTCTCCTTCCCTTTCTGGATGACAATCCAGGCAGTTCAAAGACACCAGAGAAACTAATCAGATTTACACACTAGGATACTGGGTAGGAGCTTGCATCCATCTCACCCCCAAATTACCAGGCCAGGAATATACTGAAGAGAAAAACTTTGAGGCACACACCAGGGAACAGTGATATGGTAAAACATGAGGATGGCAGATACATCAATGAATACATGTCCAGCTCTCTTATAGGTCAGCAGAGGATAGTTTGCTGGCTGTATCCAACGGATATGTCTATTTTTGTAAATAAAACTTTATTGGAACACAGCCACATCCATACATTCACATATTATTAGATGTGGACTAAGGTCAGGCTCATACCTGATGAAGCTGGAAAAATGGAGCCTCTTAGGACTGGGAGGTGGGGACAGTGCAGTGACTGGGAGGCACTCTGGGATGGACTTGAATGATACTTCACTACGGTCAGCTGGGTCCTGGGAAAGTTTCTGACTCCTATGCCTTGGCTCCCGTGGTTGCAGAGAAGAAAGATGGCAGCCCAGTAGGAGAATTGTCGGAAGAGCTGCACCTACTCCTGCCTGGCCCACCCTGGCAACCAGCCAAGCCCAGGTCCTCTCCCTCACTTCTCAGTGTGGAGGATGCAGATGCTGCATCCATGCAGTCCAGTAGAAAGGATCACGAGTTTCCGGGCTATGACTGGGGAGAGGAGGACATGCTAACAGAGTGTTGAGAGGGGCTGTCCCCCAGCACAGAGAGATTTGATAGCATCTTCATCTCCATGAGGAGCACAAAGGGTGCCTTTGGAAAAAAGCAAAAATGTAAAAGGAGGTATCAGGAAGGTATGTTTCTTCTGTGCATCAGACCTGACACGCTGGGGTCCCTGGGACTGTTGCCAGTCTGAGGTTGTAGTGAAATGATGCTGATGGCAGGGCAGTGGGGAGGCTGGGAAGTCACTGGTGTCACTGGGATGTGATGTACTCAGAACTTCCCTGCCCCGGGCTTCTAGAACAAACTAACTGCTTTTTGTTACCTGTAGTCCAGAGCATAACACATGATCCCAGCTCAAAGCTGTGGTTATAAGCCCCCTGAAGCAGCTGGGTGGACAGCCTTGGAACCATGTGAGACAGCTCTGTGTCCACCCCTGCACTTCTCTGTCCCTGGCAGCATGTCCCTGTACCACCTACATACCCTTGCTACCTGCTGCGCACAGGCTGGCCTCCCTCTCACAATGGCGGGACACCTGAAGGACCTTAATGTGGGCCTTGAGTGTAAAAACCGTTCCTATCTTGTTCCTAGCCTATTCCTCAGACCTGGTGCAGGGCCCAGATGCAGCCTCACACCTTAAGTTCCTTGATCCCTGTACTGAGTGGCTATGAATGTGACAGGATGGCATTCTGTATTTACTTCTGATGTACCTGCTTCTGCCAAGGACTCTAAAAGGACTTACACAGTGACTTCTTGAATCACCCAAAGAAGACTGCATCAATTAGCTGCTGTGTCCTTTACAGATAAGGAACTGGAGCCCAAGAATCGGCCCATTTGTCAAAAGTCATATAGCCGGTAAGTGGTGATATGCTCCTAATAACCTGTCAGTCCTGGTATCTGCTGCACTCCTACCTCTGCCAACCCTGGGTCAGCCTTCCAGTGCCTTCCACATGGTGGGCATGGCTGGAGTCGCCTCTGCTTCCTCTCACTGCACAGCACTCCAGCCTCTGGTCCTGATAGGAATTCATTATCTTTAGAAAGGAAGTGAGGTGGGCAGGAGCTGAGAGAATGGGCATAACAGGTGTGTGTGTGGGGGGTGGCACAGGAGATGAAAAGCAAGCCCAAAGGCCTCAGGACTGTGGTTTTCCAGGTGAATGATGGCTGTCTATCACCACTGCTTACAGATGCCAAGTGGGTCAGTGAAACTGGGCTTTGGCTGGACAGTCCCATGTGCAGGTTCCAGCTCTGCCCCTCAGAAGCTCCACGAGCCTGGGGCAGTCCCATGGGCACATGAGCTCTTTGAGCCTCAGACTCCTTGGCTGTATAACAAAGCTAGTGACCCTCTTCTGGCGTGGCTTCATGGAGGATGCATCTCCCAAATGCCTGGCTCTCAGCAAAGGATATTTCCCTCTCTTCTCTGTTCTTCATCAGTTTCTGCTGCCACTTGGAGCTGGATACTCCCGAGGCCACTATCAGAGCAGTTCCAGAGATGCTCGCCACATGGTTGGCAGGGACCCGAGCACACACGGCACACTGGAGATAACCACAGGGTCCAGGCACCTGATTCTGAACAATGGGCTATTCTGGGGCTTTAATTGCTCATCAGGGGGCAGATAGGCTCTGCACAGTGACCAGTGCTGGAGGATGGGATGAGCACTAAGCAGCTAACAGTAGAGTTGACACACCAAATGCAGGTGCAAAATGCCATGCAGCAGGACACATGTCACAAGAGAGGGTGCTTCACAAAGCCCTGGGGTGACCAAAATTTGAGTGTACAAACAGGGAAACTGAAGTGCAGGGAGACAAGAGCTTTTGATCACAGCTTCAACAAATAGCCAAATGGTACTTCACCCAGGCAGGGCTCCGTGCTGTGCTGGGGGATCTTAGGAGGTAGGAAGGAAGCTGAAGGAGGCAATCACCCTGCCTGGGGACAAGTGGGAGAGTAAGTATGGGAAAGGACTGTGATAGTATGAAGGAGACACAGTCTTTCTCACAGGGGCATCATTCAGCAAAGTTCTGTGCTTGCCTGTGCCAGACACTGCCCAGGAGCTAGAGACACACAGAGAGCAATCTGGCCCTAGCCTTCATGGCATTTGGTCTCATGGCTGAGAGACTCAGTGATGGGCAGATGGAGATGGGCAGGATAGAAAGCTGGGGTTGTATATGTTTTAGAGTAAAGCAAGAGAAGGAGGCATGAGAGCTTGTGGGGGAGGTCTACATTGGCTGATGCTTTAGGCAGATGGCCAGGGTCCGTGCTCATGGTGCCAGATTAACCTTACCAGGCAGAAAGGCAGGGCAAATGGATGTTCTGTCCTGAGTAAAGATGGGGAGCCAAATTCTGAGCTGATCTGCTTTCTAGGTCACTGAGGACCTAACACAGCCAGGATCTACTTACACAGCACACATCACTCCCACAACCCCAGTAGATACTTCCCCTTCCTTCTTCCTCCCCAGGAAGGAAAAGCCAAGGAGACCCCTGAGCTGCACCTCCAGGCTGTACTCATGCTAGATGGACAGTAGAGACTGAAAGGCAGATTCTCTACCATCACACATAATAGAGCAAGACGGGTTCTCTTGCCACAAACCTCCTGCCTTATGGAAGTCTTGGCATCAGACATCTGAGGTCCTTCCACCACTGCAGAGCTGTGTGACACTGACAAGTCCAGCAGAGCATCTGTCACAAGCAGACACTGCTGTTCTTGAAGAGCCACTGGGAGGATGCAATAAAGAGACATAAGCGCTGCCCTCTGGTTCCACCAGTCTGCTGAGCTCTTGATGGACACAGACACTGGGGCCTCCTGCTTCCATGCCTGTCAACGCTCTAAGTCCCATCCCAACCCAGAGCATCCTCCTGTCTCAGGGATCTATAGTCCTGGCAGCACCTCTTTCTCCTCTTTCTCCCCTTCTCTCTCCCTTCCCACCATCTTCCCTCCCTCCTTTCTTCTCTCCCTCCCTCCCTTCCTCCTCTCCTTGCCCCTCCCCTTTCTTTCTCTCTCTTCCAGCACTGAAGGTCAAATCTAGGTCTCTATCTGCAGCCCTTTTCATATTTTCTTTTATTTTCAAGACTATCTCATCAAGTTGTCCAGGAAAGCCTTGAACTTGCTAACTTCCCATCCCAACCTCCTGAGTACTTGGATTTTCAGGCCTGAACCACCAGACTTAACTTCTTCTTTTCCCTTCCCTTCCCTTCCCTTCCCTTCCCTTCCCTTCCCTTCCCTTCCCTTCCCTTCCCTTCCCTTCCCTTCCCTTCCCTTCCCTTCCCTTCCCTCCTCCCCTCCCCTCCCCTCCCCTCCCCTCCCCTTCCCTTCCCTTCTCTTCCCTTCCCTCCCCTTCCCTTCCCCCTTCCCTTCCCTCCCTTCCTCTCCCCTCCTTTCCCCTCCTCTCCCCTCCCCTTTCCTTTTCTTTCCTTTTCTATTCTGGGTTTACTATTGGCCCTGAACACGATCACCAGTTCCCAGAGAGCAGCCTAGTCACCTGCCTGAACTCAGCAGGAAACCACTCTGGTCCTTTGGGCAAGGGGACTTGGTGAACAGGGCAGGTTGAATCTTGGGTTCAGAATTAACTTTCCTATCTAAATAATCCCAGGAAAGTTAACTGGTATTTGTGAATGAGGATCGTAATTGTGCCCCAGGCTCTGCAAAATTATATGGTGACTTCAACACTCCTGTTTCCATTATAGAACGATGGGTTGAAACAGGAGTTCATTGAATTTGTAGCCTACAGTCCTTCCCACAACATCTTGCTCCCAGTGTGTTCTGTCTCCTAGTCCCCTTTCCACTTTCAGTGCAGAACTTACTACCTTCCGGGCAGCCTATGGTATGTTTTGATGGCTTCTAAATATCCGAGATTTTGCTGTGTGTTGTTTTAAGACCTGCCACACTGAGCTCTGGAATGAAGAGAAATGAGTGGGTGATGGACCACTGCGGGGGGGGGGGGCACTCAGTGGGATGTTGGGAATGATGGGAAGCCTAAAGCACCAGGGATGGGCTCTCTGGTAGGGAGTGTTAGAATGTGGCCCTGCCAACTGCCCTCCTCAGGCTGCCGGGCCAGCAGGCCCCTCCAAGAGTGCTGTTTCCCTGGCTCCCTCCTGTCCTGGCTGCCCAGGGGCTGGACGGTGGAGCACAGGTTCTTAAAGCCATGATGTATGATTGATGACTTGCATGAGCTCACCAGCCCAGGGAGGGAGGGTGTTCTGAGGGGAGACTGAAGGGAGTGCTGGATATGGATTTTAACCCTCTGATGTTGCTGGCTGGGAATTTACTATCAATAATTCAAGGCAGTGGGGAGGAGGAGAGGAAAAAGAGGCAAAAATGAGAGGGAGGCAAAGGAGAAAGGGAGGGAAAGTGTGGAGGAAGGGAAATAGAAAGGAAGGAGTCAGAGATGTGGGGCATTTCCCATTTCCCACAGCAAGGTACTCCCCCCTCCTCCCCCCCCCCGCCCCCACCCACAAACCTTCACTCAGCATCTGTGGCTGTTGTCCTTGATTAATGACACCCAGGCTCAGAGAAGAGGCAAAGGGTGCTGACTCCAGAACCTAGTTTTTCTTACCACCCCTTAGTGCTGGAAGGTGGCCAGGCCAGGAAACAGGGAACACAGAGGGTCCCTGCCAGCCTCAAGGACATTTAGCCCCCCTCACACTCGGGGTGGGGGACGACAAACCTGTAGGGAGTAGAGCCTGGGATTTCTGCCACCCTGCAGAGAAACCAGCCGTTGGCCTTCTGGACAGTACCAGAACTTTGTTGTTGAAGCTGAAAAAAATTAACGGCTATATTTAAAAAAGCATTGTTCAGTTGCTATGGCAACAGAGGGGCTAAGAATAATATAAAAAGAAGATGATATGCCAGGTTGTCACTGGCAACCCAATTTTAAGTGTGTGTGTGAGAGAGAGAGACAGAGACAGAGAGACAGAGACAGAGAGAGGGAGGGAGGGAGGGAGGGAGGGAGGGAGGGAGGGAGGGAGGGAGGGAGGGAGGGAGGGAGGGAGGAGGGGGTGGATGGGAAAAGCAGCAAGGTTCAGACTATCAGCCCTGTGCCCTCCGGCACCATCTGCCCTGGCAATGTGTCCAAGCATCAGCCAGGCTTGGTGTCTCATGGATCTGCCTAATTCTGGAGAGAACTGGCATACTCTGGCCTCATGCCCAAATAAAGGTAGCCCTTAGCCCCAGATTGCTGTCCTTTCCTGGCATTCCCTCCCCAACCCCCACTGCCTGGATTGTTTCTCTCGGTTGTGGAACCCCAGCCAGAGGCACCTCTCAAGCAGATGGCCCCCAAATAGCATCTTCTCTCAGATCTCAGAGCTTTCAGGAGCCTGGTGGACTCCCAGGGGACCACCAGGCAGGGCAGATGGTCAGGAGAGAACATGAGACACATTTATCAATCATGATGGGAGGTGGCTCAACATGGGTGGCAGTTCCCTGCATACTGCTGGAGAGAAACCCAGCTGGGGCCAGGGATCCTGGAGGAGACACACAGAAGTCCAGGGGAGACGGATGGAGACCACAGACCCGCATGCGTCTGCCAGCTGCTCCATCGAGCTGAAATGGCAGCACACCCATGGGGAGACAGGAGCAGCAAGAAGACAGACAAGATGCCCATGGCAGTTTATTGGCGGCACATTTTAGAAGCATCCATCTGCTATTTTTGCCTCTGTCAAAGTCATGCAATGGGGGAGGAGAACTTTGCAGTCAGCCGATCCAGGATCCCCATCCAGACTGCCACATACTTTTGTGTGAGCAAGGTGTTCACCATCTCTGAAAGTGACAGACTCTTAGGACCATGGCTGGGCCTCAGTAAGCTGGGGTTTCTAAAGTGCCATCTGGGCATGGAGACATCCCCAGTGCATAGCTTCACTGTGGGTCCTGAGGTAAAGCATCCTTGTCCTGTACTTTAAACCAAGCTCAAGTCCAAATTCACAGGAGCATCTGGTCAAAGAAACACAGAATGGCATATACTAGAGAGGCGCTGGCACACAGAAACAGGTGGTGAGGGACACCGGTGGCCCACTGTGCAGGTCTGAGGACAGGAATGGGGAGGGAAGGCCCATCTACAGGACGCATGGCCTGAGGGACGGCAAAGGGGCAGGAAAGCAGAAGGCGCATGGCCAGGAGGGCACAGAAGGGAGGACAGGCAGACACACGGGAAGCTAGTCATGGGGTGATTCTGAAGGGGTTCTGAAGGCTTAAGCTTAGACAAAATGGGACTTCACAATTTACAAGCTGTGAATCGTGTTCATGACCCTCTGGCCATCTCAGGATAGATAGATAGAAAGCCAGTCCATTTCATCTCTTTGGAGCTTCCCATAGGCTACAAGAATAGCTTTATTTAATGGCAGTGGGTATGTCAACTGCATTTCAGGCCAGGAGTCATGTTCAGGAGTAGCTGACCAGTAAAGATCAGACTCCATCATTCCTTACATATGTACTTTTTTGTTTTGTTTATGTGAGAAAGAACATGAAATGGGGGTGTGGGGGCAGGCTGGAAGGAGTTGTGAAGGAGAAAGAACATGATCAAAATATATTGTATGAAATTCCCACCTGTGTGTGTGCGTGTGTGCATGTACAATGATGATGATGATGATGATGATGATGATGATGATGATGGTGATGATGATTCCAACACATCCTTTAATAACAGGAGGATCATGGTAGGTGTGGTCATGGAGGGCTTCCTGGAAGAGGGTAAATGGGATGGCCTTCTGGACAGATTGCAGAGCCCTGGTGAAGGGGCAGGTAATGGAATACTGCTAAGTCTGGGCAGGGCTGGGTTGGGGCCACGGATGTCTGGTGTGGAGCTGTGTTCTGTGGGTAGTAAAGAGCTATGCAGAATAGGTAGCACTGGGCAGGGCAGTGAGAGGTGAGCAAGCAGAAGCGGAAGCCAGGCGGGGCCAGCCAGGTAAGGCTACCCTCCACTTCCCATCACAGATGAACTTCTTCTCTATGGGCTGTCTGGGGACCAGTTACAGACCTCAGGCCTCAAGCATCCTGCTGTGGAGGAAGAGCACATATGCTCAGCAGCATGAAGCCAGCCTTCATTCCACTGTCGTCCCAGGACAAGTCACCAGCTGCCTCCTAATTGGCTCTCTTATGGGACACAATTCCAGTCTGTGTTTCCCTTAGTGGAGGTGCCAGAGCTGGGCTTGCTGGGGCTCAGGCTGAAATGCAGAATTTCCCCTTGTCTCTAGAGACCCTGATTTGGGAAGGCATGTCCCTAGGAAGCCTGGATTTTGTCCCCCTTTCCTCCTTCAACCGGTCCTTATTGGTGCATGCTATGAGCCAATCCCTGTTGTAGGAATAGCATCAGATAAACCAAATCTCTGTTTCCCCAAGTTTACGTTCTAACAGGGAAGAGATGCTTAAACAGAGACATTATCAAATAGCAGGAGCACTGGGAGGAGAATGGACACTGAGGAGTGGCAGAGAAAAGGGGCAAAGTGGCAGGAGAGGCTTGGCTGAGGGGTGAGCTTCCATGATGAGGTATTGGAGCAGGGACCTGGAGGCAAGAAGGGGAAGACTAGAGCAAGTTAGATGGAGGGGGACCAGTGCAAAGACCCTGGGGCAGGAAGGAATGTGCCGTCTTTCAGACTCCTTGTCTAGTACTTCTAGGGGAGAAGACAGACCCGACTGGGTGGGAAAGTGGGGACAAGGGAACATGTTTTGTCATTGGTCCAGGATTTTCAGTTATAAAATGGGCCACTCAACACAGCGCAGGGCATGATCTCTAGCCAGAGGTTGGGACTGACTGTAGGGAAAAGCAGAATGGCGGCTGTCAATGCACACTGATTGACTAGACTGTCAGGACATAGGGTACTGCTGGCTTGGGTTGGGATAGACAGACTGGCTGTGATCCTAGGCCCTGGGTTCATCATGGCATGGAATCTTCCTGAGTCACAGTTTTATCATCTGAAAATTGGACTGCCAATGCACCCACCTCAACAGCTGATGCAGGAATTAAGGTAACATGCCAAGCACTTACTGTGGCATGCACCCCAGATGCTTGCTGTTGTTCCGTTGTTGCAATTATAAGTAGATATTGAAGGACACTGGCAAGACTCTTTGTACATGACAGGGATGCAACTTGCTGGGATCTGAGCAGCTGGCCTGGCCCAGATAGCAGGCTTATCCTATGAGCTGCCATCTAGACATGCCAACAGAAAGGAACAAGGCTCTTAGAGAAAACAGCATGGTGGATGTGATTTGACATGACAGAAGGTAGGAGCCAAGGCCAAAAGGGATCAGAGAAGGCTCCAGTGAGCTTTAGCTGTGCGCCAGGAGACAAGCTTTAAAGAGCGCCCCCTCCTGGCTGGGTAGCCCTTCAGGTAGGAGTCATAGGAAACATATTCTTTTGGTTTTGAGATAGGGTTTCATGTAGCCCAGGCAGACCTCAATCTTACAATGTAGCCAAAGATGACTCTGAATTTCTGTTCATCCTGCCTCTGCCTCCTGAGTCCTGGGATTCAGGCATGTACCACTCTGTCCAGTTTATGTGGTGCTGGGGATCAAACTCAGGGCCTCCTGTATGTTAGACAAACACTCTACCAACTGAGCAACTTCTTCAGCCCTAGAAGCATACTTCTGATAGAGCAAGAGACCGTGGCTAGGTGTCTGTAACTAAGGCCCACAGTATGCTGCTGCCGCTGTAGATAAGGGGTACAGAGAGTGTCCAGTCACCTCACGACCTCTGGGCTGGACAAAGGAGCTTTGAAGAGCATTGAGGGGGAAGAGTTGCAGAGAACAACATTGAAGCAGAAAAAGAAAAGAAACTGAGTTGGGGAGCAAGGCACAGAGCTGGAGAGCTCCATTTTTAGGGTCAGGATGCACCTGCATGGGAATTTCATCTGACCTCCAGCCCATAGTCATTCCCTCACCCACAGAAGAAATCTACCTGTTTAAAACACACCGAAAATCCTCCCTGAGGCCTAGCTGCCCTACACTGTCCTTGCCAAGAGCCCAGTCTTACCAGAAAGCCTCTGGGTTCTTGATGTCTTTTTGGGGGACTCAAAGCATAGTCACAGAAAGTAATGACAGGTGACCAGGCTTGGAGAACATACACAATGACTTCTTTGGTGTCTCCTTAGACTCACAGGAGTTCTGGATCAATATACAATTCACATCCACACCAACATGGGAGAGGCTGTAGGGCCACAGTGGGCTCAGGATTTGAACCTGGCACTTCATTGTTCCTGGCCATTGTAGCAAGCTGGCCTCTTTTGCCCTAACTTGCAGAGGCCACAAACTGCAGCTGAGACAAGCGATTTATTCCAGTCACTCTAGAACTTCCACACTGTACTCCAGAAGCCAGCCTCCTCCACAGCACAGTCTGGTCCTGGGGCAGTGAAGTGGCCCTCCCTACACTCCTCTGCCCACCTCCAAACATCAGGCTTCCATCCATGACACAGGCCTCCAGGGATTCCTTCCTTCCTTCCTTCCTTCCTTCCTTCCTTCCTTCCTTCCTTCCTTCCTTCCTTTCTTTTTTTTAAATTTAACTTGTCCTTGATTCTTTGTGGATTCCACATCATGCACCTTGATCTCACTCTTAGCCCCACCACTTCCTGTCTGCCCTCCACTCTTGCAACCCCTCCCCAGGATAAAACAAGAAACAAGCTGTAGTGTGACATATGGTCCTTTGGTCCATATATTGTTACATGCAAATGTTTATTGCAATGAATTGTTGGTCTGGTTTGAGGTCTCTCTTGATTTTTGCAACACTATCAATACTGGGCTCTCACTGGGGTTCCTCTTGGATATCCTGTTGTTGTCCTGTATCATGGAGATGCTATAACTTTGGGACTGCTCCGGAAGATCATAGATGAGGTGGATGATGGGATGGACCAACTCATAGCTCTGGCTCTGGCTCTGGTTCTGGTGCTGGTGCTGGGTGGTTGCTGGGTTGGTTCTCCATTATCCTCAGCACCAGGGTGAGCTCTCCAGTCCTGCCCAGCATACTCACCCTATGTAGAAAGCAGCAAGGGGCAGGGCCGATTCTGCTCTCATATCCTCGGGGTCAGCTCAGCCACACCTACACCACCAGGGCCAGCTCTGCTGTGTTGCCTAATCCAGGTGTAGGGGCCCCTCTGCCCAGTGCTGCAGCTGGTGAGGGGCAGGGCCAACTCTCTCACTCTAGTGACCTCAGAGATGACTCTCCCACCTGCCACAGGCCTCAAGGAGCCCGGAGAGGGGCTTCTCTCCCTTACCCACACCACCATACGGTAGATAAGGGGCGTGGCCTGGTCTCTCACACACATGTTCTCAGGGCCAGCTCAGCCTCCATCAATGGGGTCAGCTCTACTGTGTTGCCCAGGTGAGGTGCAGGGCCGCTCTCCCTCATTCTGCACCTGGTGAGGGGTAGGAGCTGCTCTCTCATCTGCTGCAGGTGGCAAGGGGCAGGAGGGGAGGGTATCTTTCTCTCTCCCTCACCTCCACATGGCAGCTCCACAAGGGGTGCAGGGGCAGCTGTCCCACTCTCACAACCTCAGAGCAGGCTCGCCTGTGCCCCCACCAGTAGGGTTGACACTACTATGGTGTCCAAGACACCCAGGGATTTCTTTGAGTCTGACATCTTGACCTTTCACCTCTGAACAAGCCCTGGGTGACACCGCAGACACTCTTTAAGGGCAGCAGAGCAGAAGGGGAAGCAGTCATCATTTTCACCACTGAGATGGTTGACAGTGTGGTCTGTTTCCTGGCTGACTCCACTTGAACATTCAAGGAACAGCAGGCTCATGTGGCCCCAACAGTGACCAACAGCATTAGTACTCTACCCTCCTAGAGCCCAGCGCAGACAACACTTAAGGAGGAGTCAGCAAGCCACTGATGGGACCTAAGCCAGGCCCCAGTGTCACGTTCACAAGTAGAGAGAGAACCCTGCCCACTGGGTGGGTGTGGGAGGGCACAGGGACTTTGGGAAACAGCACAGAGAGGCCTGGGAAAGATAGATCTTCTGCGTGGTCAGGCGGCAATCTTTCTGCTGGGTGTGTATTGAAAATGGGGGTCTCAAAGCAATGCTGTGCTGCTGCATGCGTGACAGCGTGGATCCCAGTAGTCACAGAGCAGGACACAAAGCTCCATGGAGGATGAACCAATGAGGAACAGTATGCTATCCACAGGCGTGTACTTATCCCCATAACAAAACAAGACGCTGCCTTAACATGGAAGGGACATCCTGGGGTGTGTGACAAGGTGAGGAGAATGGAGGAGAGCCCTCATGCTAAGGGAAATCAACCAGCCACAGCAGGACACATTCTTGCATGGTTCCATTTTATGTGGTGTCTAGACGCGTAGAAGCAGAAAGCGGGATGGAGGTGCCTGGATCAGGCAGCAGGGGGATGAGGTGTCTCTACGAGTCTACATTTCAGGGAAGCAAGTCGAGAAATTCTAGAGATCTGCTGCACAGCAGCATGTCCATAGCTAACAATCATGGACACGTGACTTGTGGTCACAGGGAAGGGCTCATGCTAAAGGCTCTTACTACAGTTTTAATGCTCATAAACCAGAGTGAGAGGTGTAGGCAGGCCCAGTGCTAGCCACTAATGTTTACATAATCTGGATCCTGTGCCAGGCAGAGCCTGGAGTCACTGGTAACTCATCTCTCACTTGCAGTGCTGCGGAAGTACCTCGTTCTTACCTCCAAGCAAGTGAGGAAACAGGCAGAGTGGCTGAAACAGGTCACAGTAGCTCCATTGCTCATGGAAACGGAGCTACAGTCAGAACCGAGGCTGTGGCTCCAGCCTAGGTCCCCAACACTACTCTCTGCTGCCCTTTGGGGACACAGATCACTAGTCCCTCACAGAGGGTGTGCATGCTTGAGGGAGCAAGAAGGAGTGACCTTCATCTGAGGGCACAGCATGGACATTTTCCCGCACCACACTCCAGGCAATGCCAGGCCTTCATTTCTAATGAAGCTGCAGTGAGGTGCCACAGGGGGAACCGAGGAGCCTTAGGCCCAGCAGGACACGTCTCCCCCTGGAGACTCCAGCTCCCTTCCCTGGCCCACTGGCCACACCCTTCCTTCCTTGAGTCCCAGCAGCTCTGGAGTGCATCCCCTGTGCACTGGGGGCCCCATGCAGCCTGACCTAGCCGTGGCTTGGCTCCCTTCCCTCCACAACTTTTACCCCTTTGACTTCTCTGACTCTTAGAATGGGCCAGGGATGCAGCTGTTTCTTGCGAAAGGTTTTCCGAACTGACATGAACTTCCTACAGATGTTAGCACTGGCCCTGACCGGTTCATGACATTAGCAAAGGAAGTCTAGTTATAGTTATTCTACCCACCTCTCATCCCCTCACTTTCAGTGGATATGTATGTATGTATGTATGTATGTATGTATGTATGTATGTATGTATTATGTGTATGTGTATGTGTATGTGTATGTGTATGTGTATGTGTATGTGTATGTGTATGTGTATATGTATATATGAGTATCCATCTCATGTAACAGTTGGGATATAGAAGCGTAGTCAGTATTCTCTGGGTATTTATAGACCAATTGGAGATAAGATCAGCAAAGACAAGTGTGGTGTGTCAGGTCTTAACAAGGAGGTTTGGCAGTACATTGGAAAGACAGGCTTGAGAATGGGCAGAGCAGTCAGGGAAGACTTCCTGGAGGAGGCAGACCTAACACTGAGTGAACATGTGGAAGAGGTGTGGGTCATGAGAAAGGGGCTTAAACACAGGAGACAGGGAACCACATTTGAAAGATCCAGAGACATAAGGGTAGGTGGGCTTGCTGTGAAGCTGGAGTGAGGACAGAACTATAGGCATTCCCAAGGGCCCTTGAAATCCACTAAAGGAATTTGGCATTTATCCCTGGAGGCTGTGAGATGCTCAGCATGGAATGATGGGACCAGATTTGTGTTCTAGAAAGATCTATAAAGGGACTGGAGGAGACAGACACCTTGGCAGCCCTTAGAAGTATCCATTGAAATCCAAATCCAGGTAAGACGAGAGAGATGCTGGCTGGGAATGAGAGGAGGGAGCCCACATGATACTTGACCTTGAGCCCATAATACTTGAATTACAGAAGAGAGTATGGTGTGCGGGGCCATAGATAAAGTCTGGGTCGAGGGATATCTCTTCCTTCCTTCCTTCCTTCCTTCCTTACTTCCTTCCTTCCTTCCTTCCTTCCTTCCTTCCTTCCTTCCTTCCTTCCTTCCTTCCTTCCTTCCTTCCAGGAAGTCTTGCATCCTGCCTCATCCCAAACCTCACTCCACTGAGGGACTGAAAGCCAGCAGTCCTTGGGGGAACTCCATAGAATGTTGACTGTTAGACTCAGAAGCTGGGAGCCATTTCACTAACAGACAATGTACCCATGCCATAGAGCAGTACAAACACACACACACACACACACACACACACACACACACACACACACACACACACACACACGCACGTACCCTCACATATTCCCTATAAGAGTGCACCACCAGTCTCAGCAGCACAGACCAGTTCTGAACACTTTGCTAACATGTGTGCCCCACACACGGTTCACTTTGGTGCCTGTCAGCACTCATTAGCTGTGAAGCAGGAGCAGGCACCAAGGACATGATGAGAGCCAATGAGATCATTATAAAATAATGATTTTGCTCTCTGCAGCCCATTGGGAAGAGGCAGCTCTCAATTTCTTTGAGTAGAGGGAATTGCTATGAAGTTTCAGGGACGGGCTAGAGCTGGGTCAGGGGTTGGCCCCCCTGTTCTGTACTTTGGTCAGGGCTGTAAAGCATTCAGATCATATGAGTGATGTTTGCTGGCCATGCAAATTGGCCCTCCTGCGGGCCGGAGGCTCATGGGAGTAGAGGTTTATCGTAAGCAGGTATCCCAACTTCCTCCAAATGTCACTATGTGGGACAGCCTTCAGTCTCTCCGGGATCATAGCAATCCCAGCAGTGGGAGAGGCCTAAGAGTGTTTGTAGGTTTGCAGAGTTGGCATGAAGTTATCCTGGGAATGGGCCGTAGCATGCCTTCCATGGTCATCCTCTGTCACCTTCCAAAGCCACTCCAAAAGAAACAGGCCCACCCTTAGTTAGAAAGCTTTAAGACCAGCCTTCCACATGCTCTGCCTGCTGCCCCTTGGAGGCCAGCTGGTAGTCCTCAGGAGAGGGAAGAAAGGGAAACACACAGACTACCAAGGACAGTTCTTTCTTGCCACTGCTACTAAGTGATATGGATAGAGATGAAATTTGACTCCACAGCCAGAAATATACAAGGCCCCACAACAGTGTCCAGTGACATCACAAACCCCAACAGCTCTTTTCACGTCTGGTCATATCTCTCTAGGCCCCTCTGAGGCTACAGTGGAGGCGGGAGATGTCCTGCTTGGAGCTGGTATCTCATATTAGGAGCCAGGAATAGGGTGGGGCAAATCTTGGGCAACCTTTGGTGAACTATGTGTGTGATGCCAGCTAGAGAATAAGGGGGTTGAACTGGGACTGTAGCTCTGTGATAAAGTGCTGGTCTAGTATGCCTGGTACTCTGGGCTTATCCACAGCCCTGAAAAGAAACAGAAAGAGAGGGGGGAGGGAGGGATGGAAAGAGGAGAAGAGAGGGAGGGAGGGAGGAAGGAACATCAAATAAGTTTAGCCCTAGCTCCCCCCCCTACGGGTCTCCCATTAGGCCCCCACTGGTGTAAGATCCTGTAGGATCCTGTCTGAGGCAGTGATCTCCAGCCCAGCTGAGCAGCTCTACTTGGTGAACGACCCCAGATGAGCACTATGCCAACACTAAGAAGAGCCCTTAATCCTTACTCTCCGTTTCAACATGAGGTGCTATGAACTTTTCCTACTAACGACTTCAAACCAACCCAGGGGAGTGTGGTGGGCCAGCCTTGTGTCTTCTGAGGTTCAGAGTGTCAGGTGACTTTCCCAAAGACCCACAGCAAATGCAAAAGGCAGAACTGAAATCCAAACTCAGTCCTCATTATCATTTTGGTCTGAAACAGCAAAACCCCAGCAGGATGAGTATGCACATGGAAAGCCAATGGCAGCCTATGATCCCTGTTTCCAGAACTCAGTAGTTTCAGACAGGTGGAACTGTAGCCAGACCTCGGCTCTGGGACACTGCTGCAGCCTCTGTCTTCTCAGCACTGTCATAGACTCCCCCCAGTTGCAGAGACAAGAGAAAAATGATTAGTTGAAAGGAAACACTGCCAAGAGGCAGAGAGCCCTGTGACCCCCATCTGGACAGCCAACCTTCATAAGCACATGCAGCCCTGCTTAAGGCGGCAGGGAAGGGATAGTTAAGAATTCCCCAGGATGCCCACTGCCTGTGGCCCATGGCACCTGCTTCTTCTAAAGAGAAGCCACAGCTGGGCAGAAACCTTAGAAACACAGCACTGGTGGATCTTTGAGATAACCAACAGGCCTAGGGTCCAGAGGAGCCACCCAGAAAAGGAGGGGCAGTGCCCTTCTGTCTCTTCCCCTAGCTGCCCCCAAAGACAAGTAGGCACTACCAGAACCCCAGACCAAGTTTGACAAGCATTGAAAGCAGGTGACTTTGTCCCCATCCTGAAGATGAAGACAGAATGTGGTGACTAATTCCAGAGTCATTTGAAGACACAGGAGTGAGTATATTCCTTAGTGTGTGTGTGTGTGTGTGTGTGTGTATGTGTGTGTGTGTGTGTGTGTGTGTGTGTACATCGCAAAGATTAATTTTTTTCTGAGACTATTTATAATGATGACTCTTAGGACTGAAGAGTTACTCTGATTTCTCAGTGATGACTGCCTATAGTCAGAAATGCTGACCCAGATATGGGTGGCTAACCAAGTCAACACAATGACCCATCTTGAACACACTAAGCAAGCATTAAGGGCAATCAGCCATTTTTATACCTGAAACCAACAGTTTTCTCTTAATAATTTTAGAAGCTCACTCAAGTTAGAGCAGGGGTGTACTAGGGATCTGAACACAGGTTGGCTTTCAAAGCCTGGGCTCCTTGGGAGTCTTGCAGCAAACTTACCAATGAGGATGTAGCAGGCATGCTGGCTTAGAAGGGGCATGAGAGTGGGTTTTTGAGCAGTCACTGAAGAATGCATGGATGTTTGCTCTTGAACAACAAGACATCAGAAAATCTCTAATACCATAAAGGCAACAATTAGTCATGGGATGATTTGGACCAGGGGATTAGGGCTTCTGAATCCAAGATGATAAATAACCATTCCATTACACTGCCTCCTGAACTGGAGCAGGGGGACTATAGTCAGTATGGAGCCCAGTGCAATTATCAAACATCTAGAGAGAGAGAGAGAGAGAGAGAGAGAGAGAGAGAGAGAGAGAGAGAGAGAGAGAGAGAGAGAGAGAGAGAGAGAGAGAGAGAGAGACCATCCTGTTGAGGGCAGCCATAGAGGGAGGAAGGGGATGCAGGCTGAATGAAGGAGGGACTTTCTAGCAAGCAGAGCTGTCCAATAGTAGACAGGCTGCTAGGGTAGCCCCAAGCTCCTGTCATCGGCAGTCTTTGGGGAGAAGTAGAAGCCTCTGGGTGGGATGGGAGTGGGGTCAGACACTTGCTCCTGTCTGGGGACCTGTACCACCTGCAAAGCTCATCCTACAAAGATGGCTCTATGTGGCTTGAATGGCTCTAAGCAGGAGGATGTAGCATCCACCTCTGGCCAGGTACAGGACCTAGAAAGCTATGCTGGAGGCTGACCCCAAGGCATGCCTGTAGCCAAGAACTGATCTCTGATGGCTTTTCCCTAAGTGCTGCCACTTGACATGTGTCCTTTCCCTTCACATCCTGAAGCTGACTCCTTCCTCCACCTCATAGCTGTGGAGAAGCCTGAGGCCTAGGTGGGCTGGGGGAGCACAGGCGTGAGGTTGGCCGGGCTCTTGGGTCTTCTGAGAACCTGCTCACCTTCCCCACAGTGATGGCAGCCTCCTATCTGTCCCCACAGCCCCATCCCAAGCAGACCTATAGACCTGCAGGGGATCTCAGAGAGGAGGAAGGGGCATGAGAGCAAAGTAGAGAGGATAGGGTCGGGTTGGAGGGGCGGACACTGACAGAGGGAAATGAAAGTGGCCTTGAGAAAAAGGAACAGTGGGGGGCTGGGGGGAGAGAAAAGCAGAAACTAAACAAGTGACAAAGAAAATGAGAGTGTCCTGAGGAAGTGGGTGGCCGAGAGGCGTTGAGGAAGGAATCCCCCAAGGTCTGGTGTTTCCTTTCTCTCCAGCAGACAGGGTAGGATTGACTGGCCAACTGCTCCCTTGTCACCAGCGCCAGAGCATATTTGGTAGAGGAGGTCCTGGTCCCACTCCTGGAAGGATCATGGAATGCAGAGCCCGAGTCTTTCCAACTCACTTCCTTTCTGAGTGGCTCTGGAGTGTTTATTAGACCCCCAAGGGTCTCTGTTTTCTACCCACAAAATGAGTATAGCACTGCTGGGAGTTTTCTAAGCCAACATCCTTATGTGGGCCTAATGGATCAGGGCAGGAGCACTCAACCCCTCACTGCCTAGACAGACATTTCCCAACACACTCTCCACTCCATGGTCACCCAACGCTTTGTGAGATCTCAAACACTGGGCTGACAAAGTGCTAGCCTACTTCCTGTGTATAGACTGTACCCAGACTCTCTGCTTGCCTCCTCTCTGGTAACCTCTCCCTCGGGTAGGTGACTCAGCACAATGAGCATGACTCAAATGGGGGCTGACCACAAATCCATCTGTCCCAGTCCAGGAGTATCATATGGGCAGGAACAGCTTACACTATAGGACAGCTTACACTGAGGCCTGGGGCGCTCTGCATTCTCTCTCTCTCTCTCTCTCTCTGTGTGTGTCTGTTCTGGGTGTCAGAACAGGGGAAATAGACAGCAGGGAGGCAGGGCATAGGGCAAAGTGCTGGAGTGATGGATGAGGTCTGGGGACATGTCCTTAACCCAAGACCTTACTGATGGGGCTCAGACAGGATCAGGAGGCGTTTGCTACTGTCAGCTCCAGACATGAAGCTCCCTTCTGCAGTCAGACTTCTGCCCTGGATACAGTTGTCTGCAGACAGATATGGGGAAATCCCCACCCTTACCCCTGCCAACCCTGGCGGGGGGCAGGGGTAGGTTCTTATGAATTGGTCCAGACAGGGATTCTAGGCCTGTGCAAGGGTAAGTGCTGGGGCAAAGGTATCACGAGGCCTAGCTGGGTCCCAGGGCTACAGAGGGGGGTTTTCCTCAGTGCGTTTGTGGAATGACAAGGGCTTCATTTGCATGGAGGGCAGGTGCTGCTCAGGTCAAGCTGCAGTCCAAGGCCCCCACGTGGCTTCAGTCATGTTCTCAGTCACCAGTCTTAGCCCACAATAGTTGGGGGTTACCAGGCTGTCTCTACCATGTAGCTCTCACTCTTGCCATCCAGGAATTTCCAGAGCCAGTCTTTCTATCTCCGGGCTCTGTTCACTGCTCACTATAACATGAAGATCCTAACCATCCCCACTCCAGGAAGATGTGAGGATGAATTGAGATGGGGTGAGGGGAGCTCCCTAAAGTTGGAGGAGCGCTGAACCTGCCCGCTCCTCCTCTGGCTGGTCTACACCTGTGAGACAGGTGATGGAGACAGAGTTGCCGGTGGCCGTGTTCCTGCTCGCCTGGCTCTGCGTACTCAGAGGCTCACTCCACTTCCTTGTCTAGTACCTGCTATCTGAGGATGAAGCCGATCAAGCTCCGAATCGGGCTGGTGTCCTCCTGCCCTCCTCCTACATTCAGAGTGTAGGTGCTTCCCACACCACCCTCCTTCCCAAACTTGCTGTTAGAAAGATCTGTTATCTGTCACCAACATTAGAGTCTAAAGAAGACTCTTCGAGGTATTCAAACCTCCTTCTTCCCACCTTCCACCCATTTTATAGAACTTTGGCCACTGGCTTGTAAGTAGCAGGGCTGGGGTTGGGAACAGAGTACTCTACATGATACGGCCCTCGTACTTCCCAGTCATTGCCCCCATTCCTCTAGTTCTCTTAACTTAGGAACAGGTCAGGGCTAGGGAGATGGCTCAGTGGGTAAAGGTGCTTGCTCCCCAGAACCCATGCAAAAAGCCAGCATATGTCTGAAATCCTAGCATGAGATGGAGGCCATGACAAGGAGTCATCTGGAAGCTTGAGAACAAGGTAGCCTGGGCTACATAGTAAAGGGGCAGAAACAAGAGGAGAGACTAGCCTCAAAACAAGATAGAAGGAGAAAACCCACTCTCAAGAGTTGTCCTTGGACCTCCACATTCCTGCTGTGGCATGTGTGCCTACATTCACCCATACCTATACACCTACTGTAGATGTGGGGTTGGGTAAAAACATGAGCAATCTAACTCTGTATGTACAAAGTGTACACTCTGGAGTAGGGAGAGGATGCGTGTTAACCAGAGGACCTGTCCCTGAAGAGCAGGGCACCTTCCTCTGTCCTTAAGGACCCTCTTGGAAGACTGAAGGGCCCTCCTGTGCTGGTGGTATTCTCTCTGTCCCCTCGGGAGACTTTTACTGAGACTTCAGGAGAGAGATTGGTTCAAATAAACAAAGGTTCCATGTGCAGGAAGCTCCAAGCACCGGCCATGCCTTGTCACTGTGACCTTAGGAGGACCGCTCCTATGCTAGAGCCTCCCTCCTGCCCTGGAGAGGTGAGGGAGGGCTAACCTGATGCCTCCCACCCTACAGTCCAGACAGTCCAGCTACTCTGTTGCTTAGCTTTCTAGCCTCACCCGTGCTCCATGTACCTAGTGCTAGAAGAGTCAGCTGCCCTGCAGCCCTTACTCCTGGGGAGCAGGAACCTGGGTGGGGGGAACGTGGGCCACCAGGGGCATGCTGCAAAGTAATGCGCAGGGCCAGTGGGGTAGAACCCATCTCTCTCATGCTTTTTTCCCTGTTAATAATGCATGGGCAGTCGGCCCAGGACTATCCCAGGTCCGAGGTCAGGTGGCATTAGGAGGCCTCTAATGGTCCTAATTACCCTGGGAAGGTTCCCAAGTGGGATGTGGGCAGCATGGCGGGAAGCCAGGATTCCGGGCACTTAGGCTCACAGGTGGGACGTTGGGGGTGGGGCAAAGTGACAGCTTCCATAGGCCAGAGTGCCATTCAAATAACCAGGGGTGAGCCAAGGTTTCCTGCATAGGCCGTATTTATGAAGAGGAGTGAGGGCTGGCTTCTGTGACGGGTCACCAAGATGTCAGTGAGTCTAGAAGCTGTCCCCTGTAGCTTCTTTTAGCCCCCCCCCACCACTATGCTCACAGCCTGCACACATCTAAGGGCAGGGGACTCACACTCATAGAGTGACTCGTGGCCCTTTCTTAAACAGCTATGACCACTGCGAGAAAGGTAGTAACACGTGTGAGGATGACAAAAGCAATTGACATTGAATGTCAGCAGAATAAAGGCAAGCTGAATAGAGGGGCTGATGTGGGACAGGCTGACTTCCAACACTGGGGATCCTCCTTGGCCTCCAGTAGCTCCGGGTCACTAACCAGGTTATCAGTGTTAGAACCCCGAGTCTTCCCCACACCCCAAAGGCCCTGGGCCATTTGCCTTTCTTTCTCAGCATTCACTGAAGAGTAAAGGGAAATCACCTCATGCTAGCTTCTGGGGGACAGCGAGGCTCTGACATGCTACCCAGTGATCCTCATCTCCAAGTGTCTATACCGAGCAGTGTCACTGTGCGATCCACGGGAAGTTGGCAGTCTGACTTCTGAAGCTAAGCTATAAAAAGTGTCATAGCTTCCCCCTGGCTCTCTTTTGCACTCTTGAGCAGCCTGTGAATGAACTGAGATTCCCTTCCAGCAAATAGCTTTGACATGTGGTATCTTCCAGTCCCCAGTAAAGCCAAACTACCCAGCCCTGACCTACTCCCTGATTACAGCCTCATGAGACCCTGTGCCAGATCCTGACCTACACAAATGGCTCATGTTTGAAACTACTAAGTTTGGAGTTTTTTTTTTTTTAATTACAAGAAATAAATAGCAAGTCTATACCAAGCAAATACTGGTCATGTAAATGATTCCACCAGACAGGAATGTTTTTCTGCAAAATAAATTTTATTTTTTTTTTCATTGTGATGTTTATGGGGGGACACAGAAGCAATAAAAGATGAGGTCCTAGACTCATGAAGCACATGTCAGACTCAAGCCACAGATCTTGGATGGGGATGCAAAGATTAGGAAGAAATTCTGAGTAGGGGCTTGAAGCAGATTAAGCATATGGTGGAGGATGAAGGGCCATGATATCTGTCTGAGAGCTCCTACACTGCGGGGGAGTGTGGCGCACCAGCCGCCAGGGATGCCACACAGGCTCCGAGTCTGCACATGGGCCCACGCCACACCCGCTAGTCACGGGGTTCTGATCATGTTGGCATGCCAAATGTAGGCATTGGTATGTGAGCCCATGAGAGCCGGAATGAAAGAATATCAAATAATTATTGGGGAAACACTTGTGAATAACAATGAGGGACAGAGCTCCTGCAGTCTTCTGTTCTGCCCTGGGGTCAATGGAAGCTGAGCTCAGCTCTCCAACCACCACACAAGAGAGGTCCCTCTTCTTCCTTGTGAGAGATCATGTCTGACACAGAAACCACACCCTAATTCTGGTCCCCCAAAACTATTGGTGGAATGAATTCCCATAATAGTGGTCCTGACCCTGTCATCTCAACCCTCTGGGGACAGAAACTGACAGTTAAACAGTGTGTTCCAGGTCACAAGCATGGGAAAAGAAGGATCCAAGATTTGAACTGAGGAGGACAGAGAGGATAGTACCAACTAGCAAGGAGGAATGCTAATAAGGCCTACAGTGACTAGGTCTCCCGGCCATGAGACAGAAGACCAAGGGGGTGGCCTAGGAAAGCTCCCTGAAACTGGTACCACAGAGCCACAGAAAGACAGAGAAAGCACAAGGGGAGTGTTGGGAGGAGAGTGAGGGCAGCTGGAGAGTAACACCCAGCCCACTCGCATCCACACAAGTTCCTCATCTCTCCTAGGATGGTCCCAGTGTTCTCACATTCCTTCTGTCTGACCTCACCCATCCCCTCACACAGCATGGAGATCAGGAAGAGGGCCCTCCTACACAACCCTGCTAATTTCTCAGCAGAACTCCCAAGATTCCCTATCACATTGTCTCGAGAACTTTCTGCTCCAGAGGCCACTGCTCCTGTTAGCTAGTGCCCAGGGAGGAGAGGATAGAAAGACATAAGATCCCAGGTTCTCAGCCACTACAGAGTCAGAAGCACCCCAGCCTGCCTCCTCTCTCATCCCTGGTTCACATGAGTCTGGTACCCAATCTATGCTCATAGAAGAAATGGCCTGGAAGGGACCAAGCTCTATTCTGCAAACACAGCAGTTCACAGCATGCTGGGAAATCACATGGAAGAGATGTCACTGAACTTAATTTTCATGCTGGTCAAGGAATCCAGGTCTCTTCTGTCATTGCCGGGTGACTGATGACATCTTCCTGGCTGTCCTGGGCACCAGGCCATTCTGGCTGTGCCGTGACCAAGTGATGTGAAGAGCAGGGTGACCACATGAGCAGAGGCAGAGCCAATGATGTCCATCCTTACACACTGAAACCCCAGGTGCTGACAGCCTGTGGTCTGACTCCCAGGTAGGAAATGGTAATTACTGTAAAGAGCCTGGCAGCTGGCTCAAGGCCAGGGAGTCCTCCAAGGCCTGTCCTGTTCTTGCACATCACAGGCCTCAGAGTGTGTGGGAAGGGGCCTTAAGGGCCTCAGGAATTTCCAAACCCCTCCCTATATCCAAGAGGAAAGAGAGGCCCAGCATGGAGCAGAGATTTGAAATGCCCAGGGTTGGTGGAGCCAGAACTAAGTGCACGGGTGCCAGCAGCTATCCTTCCACAGAAACAGCAAGAAGTTTAGGTTAGGCCTTGGACTCCACACTGCCATCGTCACCTAAGACCTTCCTGCAGCCCCTGAGGATCACATGCATTCCTGATGACAGGGAGTTGTCCCTCAGGCTTGTCCCTAAGGCTTAGTAGATAGTATCTTTGGCCTTGGAAATCTTGGTGTCAGAATTGAAGTCTCACCATGTTCTGGCTGTGTGGCCTTTGCCAACCAATTAATTTCTGGGCTTCAGGGTATTTCTATACCTGAAAAATGAGTTGGTGACAGCTCTTTACAGGCAGGATTAAGAAATCAGCTAGCATGTACACATAGCTTATGTGAGATAAACCTTTACCCAGTGAATGTACAAAGAGCCAGCTCTAGGCAAATGCTTCTGGATCAGGGTCCAGGCTGGTGTGGGATTCCACTGATGATTGCTGACCCCCTCGCTGCTGCTGAAGGCTATGCCACAGAGGAGCCATGGGCCATGAGTGTAACTTAGAAAGACATACAGCCTTCCAGGGTGAGGTTAGGGAGGGGACCAGAGCTGAAAACACAGGGAAGGAGGAGATACTTGCTGTACTCTGAGAGAAAGAAGGGCAGGCTTGGCATGGCTGGGCAGGTGGTAGAGACAGGGAGCCTTGTCAGGGGCAAGCTGATGGTAGCTGGCAGCCTGTGAGGGCAGAGGAGAATATTTACTGACATGGGGGTTATATGCGGCAAGAGCTCTGGAGTGGAGATTGAGAAGGGAGTTGAGGACTGTGGCTGTAGCCTATGGCTAGAGGCCTGTGGCCCATAGCCCCTGGGAAGCAAAAAATAACTAATGCATCTAAACTGAGGACAGACTTGTAGAGACTTGGTCTAAACACACGCCTGTAATCCCAGCACTTTGAGAGGCTGAGGCAGTAGGATGGAGAGTTCTAAGTCAGCCTAAGGTATGTGAGACCCTGTCTCAAAACAAAATAAAACGAACACACACAAAACCAGGAAGTGTCTGTGGCATGCTTCTATGGGATCAGCTAAGCATCTTCGGGCCTACTCTAACAGCAACCATGTCCTAGTAATTTGTTTTCAGGACAAAGATCTCTTTCAAGCATTGTGGGGTCTCTAATGCAACTAAATTTACAAGAATCGCTTGCAGAAAGTAGTATTGTTTTCCTTTAGCTGATGAGAAACCTGAGATGCAGGGCTGGCAAGATTGCTCCGTGGGTAAAGGCACTTGTCACCGAGCCTGACAACCTGAGTTGGATTCCTTGGATCCCGCGAAGAAGCAGAGAACAGATTCGAGGAAGTTGCCTTCTGACCTCCTTTTGTGATCTACTCACTTTGGCATGTGTCCCCACAATAAGTGAAATAAAAATAAAATCATTTTTTTGTGTTGTGCCCCCATGATACTGACAAGGCAGAAACTGAGGGTCAGTCAATGATATTTTCTATGTGGTACCCATTGTTCTGGGGATCCTAGCACCACGAGCCCTTGGGGAATATCTGACACATGGTAACCTACATCAGTGTTTGTGATGGTGACGATGACAGGTGATAAAGATGACTGTGATGATGAGGACCGGCATGAAGACCCATTTCTCTTGCTTGATTTAATCTATTTGACAGCATTACAAGGAAGAAGCCATCGTCTCCTAGCTTGAGGAAACTAGACCCCACTGTGTAGGACTTTGTGGGGATATCTGGAGGTGAGCCTTGGCTACCCATGCCAGCCCCATCTTGGAGTGCACTCAGCTATAAGCAACCAAGCCCTCCTTCCCCTCTTCTACCTCCCATCATGCTTTCTTCTCTCTCATGAGGGGGAGGGTGGGTTGCCACACTGTGTGTCTCTTTAGCCCTGTAGTTGGGACCCAGGCATTGTCGGAGAACGAAGCCCATCTCTCCTTCTCCACCAACGCGAAGGGAGCCGGGCGACAGGCAGATGAAGGGAGTCTGTGCCTCTCCACAGCCACCCACATGCTATCTAAATTCACCGCCAGACAAAGTCGGCTCTTTGTCTTGGCGCCTCCCTCCCTCCCTGCCATTCATGCTCTTGGAGATTTTGCTTCCAGTAAGTGGAGGCTGGAGGGAGAAGAAAGCAAGCAAGAGAGGAGGAAAGAAAAGCAGGGAGAGGAGGGACAAGACAACACTGAGTCAGCCCCAACTTAGCCTCACTGTCAAAGAGAAGGCTCACTGGAGAAATGATTTGGAGAAATGATTTTGTAGGCTGCTGTGCTGGGAGACACTGCCTCTGAGGAGGCCCCCTCTCTACGATCCACTTTGCAACAAGTACAGCTGGCTTCCAGGGTACCTGGGAGCCCATGAGTATCACCTACCCCTCCGTGGGCTGCTCAGGAGTGCCAGATTTCTTACCCTAGGGCTCAGGCTTTGAACCACCATAGTGGTTACCCTGTATAACACAGCTGGGCTGTGGTGGTGCCTAGAGCTCTGCTCTGAAAAATGATGTCTTGTGGAAAAGCAGGCTAGACCCCCTGTACAGGTCATGGTGATTGGCTCACCCCACCTGGTAGGAGCTGGTGGTGAGCCAAGTTGGGCCCCTGAATGATAAGGCTTCCTGGATTCAGGAAGAAGGAGAGAACTTGGCAACTCACACAGCTCTTTGTACCTTCAGAAACCAGGTCACGCTGGCCAGGTGACATTGTGTCACTGGCACAGGTATTTTGAAAAGAGCTTCTCATCTGCAACCTGAGGGCTGAGCTCCAGGTCACATTCCAGTTTCAGTCTACAGCAGGAAGCCACTACCACTACTGGCAGAGGCAGCGTGAAGACCAGGGCGCTCCCATGCCCCTGCTGGACCCCCCTTCTGAGTCAAGACTCAGAGAAGGCGGGGAGCATGCGTTCTTGAGCAGCCCTGAGACAAAGGGAGAACCACAGTCCCACCTTTCTCCATATTCACCTCCCCCCAAAAAAGAAAGGGCTAACATGGTTGACTGAGGCCCTTGACCCCAGCACTGAGTCCCCCAGGCTTTGGGACCTCACATACCCCGTATCCATCCACATCCATTCCCTGGATACCAGCTATGAACTTTTTCCTAGGGAAAATGGAGGCTCTCACTCCTGGCTCAACAGTGGAGGTACCCACTTAGGGGTGCAGACTTAGCATCTCATCAGCCTATACTGGGAAGGTCCTATTCACGAGCTGTGGGTCTTGACCTGATTTCTCCTCTGCCAGGTGGGGTATAGGGTAACCGTAGGTGGTCTGGGGGGAATCATGGCTGCTCAGCAGGTGCCTGGCTTGCTCTCCTGCTGCAGTATCTTTCCTGATACCCTCCCATCTCCTTTCATATCTCAAATGAAGTCTGACCCAGTCACTCCTCTCTGGGTTAGATGTATCTGTGTGCTCACAAGGGGCCCAAGACATACATACCCCTCTCTTTGTGTCCTTGTGGTCCCCCTGATCTTGGAACCTCACAGAAGTTGTTCACAGCAACTCATTTGCCCCCTCAGCATCCTCCAGACATGCCAAGGTCACATGGCTAATTAAACAGAAGATGGAATGTGGAAGGCAGCCAGCATTTTTGTGTAACAACTACAATTGAATACAATCAATGCCTTTCCCTGTGGTCCTCAGGTTTAAGGTGAATGGGGAAGAAGATATCTTCAGAAAAGGGGCTTTCTAAAATGGGGAGGTAGTTTACAGATTTGTGATGCTCTGTGGTCCTAAAATAGAGCATACATCCTAACATATTAGACCCCTAGACTCCAATCTGTTACTCTCCACTCTCTACCATGTCCTTGTAACTCTATGAAGGAGGAGCTCCCACAGAGGACCAACCTGCCCAGTCATGTGATTTGACCAAGGCCACAGATGCTAATGCCAGGGTTCAAATCAGTTCTTCCCAGGAGGGCAGGTCCTTCTACTCTGACCTGATCAGGGCAGCCAGAGCAAAGCTCTATTGGAGCGGGCTCACTCTGGCTTTGCCCCTGGGAAGGATGTAGGGTTTGGGGAGACTGGGTTCCTCATCTGCAGGAGGGTGTGGGAGCAGGGAGGCTTTCAGTGTTTCCAGAGACAGAGCCAGGCTGCTGCCTGGGCTTCCTGGACCCAGGCCAAGACTTCAGACTGCACAGACATGATGGGAGTTTTTGCTGGATCAGTCCACAGGAATCGCTAACTCTCCATGTTTTCTAATCCTGGTGGGGGTCCTGGGCACTGTGCCAGGGAGTTCAAGGACATCTGCTCAGAAAATTGACTCTACTTGGAGATGTGAGGGAGAAAAAAATTAACATTTAAAATAAACCATGATGTATAGGGCTGGGGAAATAGCTCAAGTGGTAAAATGTTTGCTATGCAATTTTTTTTTTTAAGATAAGCATCCTGATGCTGGAGAGGCAGAGACAGGCAGATCCCTGGGGTGCACTGGCCAGCCAGCCTGGTCTAATTAGCAAGCTCCAAGCCCCAGTGAGAGACCTTGTTGCAAAAGATAATGCAGATATCTCCTAAGGGACAACACCAAAGGTTGAACTCTGACCTCCATGTGCATGTACATCCACCCAGCCAACCACACATGTTTAAAATAAACACTTACGTATTATTATGTTAATGATTATAGGACTGTATTCTATAATAATTATGCATTCTGTAATGTATGAGAATGTTTAAGGAAAACAGAAGTCCAAAGAGATGAATGTCTACCTTTCTGAGCAAAAGTGTAAGAAGCTCTGGACCAGCCCAACCTTAAAACAGGGGAAGAAGCTGGAGTACAAGGAGACATCATGTGATTTGTTGAAGGACATTCAACCAGTGACCTCACAAGGACCTAGATGTGTTGCCAGAACAGAAGTGCCCAATTGTCAGGCTGATCCCAATTGCTGAATTCAGGTTCCCAGCTGGGCCTCTGTCACTTTCTGCTCTGCGTCACATAGATACTCCTCCCAGTGCCTCAGTTTCCTTACCAGTAAGTGTGGCAATGGTCAGGGAAAGTGGATGGAATGCTGTTGGATGGGCAGCAATACCACAAACAGGTCACTCATGCCTTCCACTGCCCTGAAGACAGAGTAAAGAAACCAACCACTACAAAGTGCCTACATCAGCTCTCCCACTCCCAAGGGGTGGATTCCAGTATCTTTCTGTTGCTTGTAATGGACCATGGTGCAGTGACACCTGAGGGCATTGTCCATGAAATGATGCTGCACTTAGAATAATTTCACAGCCACCCAAAAGCTGAGTTTCCTTGGCCTCCTGCTGCTTCTTGGAAACAGAAAATGCCTGAGAATAGAACCTAAATCGATGCTCCTAAGTGTGGCAATGCCCAGGAAGCCTGCACTGCCCAGCCCTGCATGGCCTCGGCAGCCCGGGGGGGGGGGGGGGTTTCCGGGCAGCCTGGATCAGATTGCAACACTACTAGAGAGTCTGAGGTTATATGCATGCAGAGTGACTCCTTAAATGGGGAACTCCGGGA
>JANBXA010000734.1:116245000-116335000 GCA_030556225.1 Cricetiscus sungorus | reverse complement strand
AGTCAAACATCTTCTCTCCCAACCCACCCCTCCCTACCCTCCACAAGACACTGGCATCTTCCCTACTGACCTATTGACTAGGACACTGAGACCAGCCAGTCTTTGGAACTCTGTCCTGCACCTTCAACAGCCAAGTGCCTGCCGTGAGCCTGGGAGGAGCTAAAGCAAATGAATTCCTTAGTGCTGGAGGCTCAAGTCTTTGAGATGACAACCATTACTGGGGGTTCTGGTTAGATGGGAAGACTGTAGACACTGGAAAATTCTCTTGCAGAGCCGAATGTCTGACATGCCTTGGAAGCTATATTCAGGGGGTTAAGATACCTAATAGGAGCTTTGGTCTCAAATTCAGCTGTGTTTTCTTGCTTTGTTTTTATTTTTCTGCCAACTCTGCTCTGTAGGCGAATCAGCCAGGAAGTCTGCTAAAGCCTGGTTTTCTGAGCCTTGCTCCTCTGAGGAGAGCAGGGAAAGTGCTAAAACCCTCTGCAGCCATCCTGGCACTCCCAAGGACCAGTCAGGTGAGAGCAGGGCCTTGAAAGGGTTAGACTGATGCTAAGATCCCAGAACACTGGCCAAGGGTTCCTCAGCTCCAGGGAAAGACAACAAAGGAGCCAAGGGCAGCATGATGACCAAAGGCTGGAGGTCACGAGAAAAAAAATCACATACCAAAGTCACATCACTTTGTCCCTGAAGAGCCCCTAGTCCACATACACCCCAACATACATGCTCTTTCTGGGACCCACTTCCTTCAACTGTGAAATGGGAAACTGTGGTCCACCCACCTGCAGGAAGCAATGGGGCTGTGGTACTAAAAATATAACCTTTATCATTGTTCTCACCAGCCTCACTGTTATCGCCATCATCATCACCATCACCACCACCTCCATCACCATCCCTACAACACCACTGCTATCATCCCAACAATATGGCAGTGGACATTCATGGAGTACTTGTTACCCGCCAGGTACAGTTCTCAGAGCTTCTCTTCGTCTACCTCTGCAGAGTGGATGCTACCCAGTCACCTCTGTGCAGCGGAGGACTAAGGCCCAGACAGGCAGCACCTCTAGCCTGTCAAATCAGTGGACTAAAAGCCACTGCACATTGTCCTGAGCCTTTGACCTGAGTGTTACATGCCCTCTGCTGCCACCAGCTGGGTCCACTGAGCTGCTCAGCAGCCGTTTTGTATCTGGATGTCTTCATCTGCTCTGGGTCCATCTGTGAATTCTCAGGGCCCCAGTGTACCTGGCAGAACCCGGGGGCTACTCAGTGCTGTGCTGAGCACAGAGCACAGTGTCCTCCCCATAAAGGACTCCAGGGAGGGCTACTCCAGTGGCACCTGCCACCCACACAGAAATAATGCCCCAGACCCCACCATCCACACTTTCCCCCTCCACTGGGGGGTCACTGCTTTCAGCCACAGAGGCATTCCCCACCTTTTCTCTCATCTGACTCCAAGCTTCCAACAGTGAATGATAGCTGGGAGGCAGGGTGTAAAAGGGGTTTCTTTGGCTTATGTGACTGGGTGACTTCTGAGGCATCCACAGCCATTTCTCAGACTCATAGTTGAGCCCCCATTTCTGCTGCGAGAAGATGCAGAAGGACTCCTGAGCAGAGGTTATCTGCTAACCTGGACATGAGAAAATTGTGTCTGTGTGTGTGTGTGTGTGTGTGTGTGTGTGTGTGTGTGTGTGTGTGTGTGTGTCTGTCTGTCTGTCTGTCTGTCTGTCTGTCTGTCTGTCTGTCTGTCTGACTGACTGTCTGACTGACTGACTGACTGACTGACTGACTGACTGACTGACTGACTGACTGGCAGGGGGCAAGGATAAAGAAAGAGAGGAGAGGAGAGGAACCAACTGGTTAGCTGCCAGTGTCATCACATGAGAACGTCTTCAATACTAGGACTGTTTAGCCCCACTAAGATAAAGTGGTTCTCCCCCGTGGATGGCATCACAGGAACTGGCCAAGTGCTCTCTGGAATAGCATCCCTGCTATAACCATCAGAAGAAAATTCCCAGGACCCCATGCAGCCCTAACTACATTTGTCTTCATTAGCCATGTGACCTCAGACAGCTCATTGCATCTCCAGGCCCCATTCTCTCATCTTCAAAAACCAAGATCTTAGACTTGTAGGCTCTCAGCCTGTGCTCTTCAGAGACTGCAGAGGACACTGAGAGTGGTGACCCTCACAGAGCCCATTTGAGTGTTCCTTGAACAAGAGGTTTTGTTACCTGAGACCCAAATGAGTTGAAAAGGCGGCACTATTTGCAAGGGTCTCACCAGGGCCAAGCTGCCCTGAGTCCTCTTCAGTCTGCCAGGGCAGCAGCTGTCTGATACAGAGTGGACCCTTAGGAAGAGCACCCACTCTCTCCGCAAATGCCCAGACCCAAATGTGCTGCTCAAACTCTTCAGTCTGCTCCCTCTTCTATAAACCACACAAATATAGCGTGTAGGGGCTTTTTGATGATTAAACAAATTAACAGACCTCCACTGCCTTGCCAGACACCTGGCAAAAGCTTAGACACGCTAGCAGCTGTTTGCTGTCCTACCTGTTCTCTTAAGACTACAAATGTGGAAGCCACCAGTCAATAAATGGAAGCTGGATAATGAAGAGGAGCCTTGTCCAGAATCTAAATGACTGTGCCCACTCAAAGCCGGAGGGCAGCACTGGGTGCTTACAGGGATCACCCAGGAACTGAGTAGAAGCATGGGATCTGGTGGGCAGGGCCAAGGTGGGGCAGAGCTGGAACAGAGATGGTACTCAGCCTGGGTGATCCTAAGCTGGCAGATGCAGGGCTGAGAAAATGAGAGAATAGGGCCTGGAGGTACAATCCAAGGCGCAGGGGTGAGTGTTGACTCCTTAAGAGAAACGGCCCAGTAAATGAAGTGTTGGTTGTGAAATCATGAGGACGCAGAACCCGTGTAAAAGCCAGGCAGGATTGGGAGCCATCTGCGATCCCAGTACTAGGGAGACAAAGACAGGAGGTCCACTGGGTAAGATGGCTACCTAGACCACACAGAGCCGGCAAGCACCAGGTTCAGCAAGAGACTCTGCCTCAACAAAGAGGAGAGTGGCTGAGCGAGACGTCTACCATCAACCTCAGGCCTCTGTACACACGTGCGCAAGCACTTGCACAGGCATGTGTGCCACCACATGGGAGTGTGCATACCTGCACACCACCTACGTGGGTTACACACGCGTGCAAGAAATTGCATTAAATAGACTTTGAGACATCTTTTCCCCTTCTGGAGGCCAAGTGTCATAGACCTCAGGATGGCCTTGAAATTCTGATCCTTCTGCTTCCACCTCGAGTACTGGGGTTACAGGTCTACACAATATGCAGTTTAGACATGTTACACAGTGCTGGCATGGATCCCAGGCCTTTGTGCATGCTAGGCAAGCACTCTGCTATCTGAGCCCCAGTCCCAGCCCTTCTTACAGTCTTTGTACCCGGAGTCAGTAAACAGGCCAAGATAATCCCCCCTACCCCAAATCCTGTGGATGGAACACTCAAACTAAGACACAGGTCCCCATGTGAAACCTGAGGTTCTTTGTGTCTATGTAGATGCTGGACGAGTTTCTTAGCCTCTCAGGGGCATGGGGTCTCCATCTGTAAAATGATGGCAGCAACCAAGATTGTGAGCAGGAGGAGGCCAGGGACCATGACCGACTCTCGGGCTGAATCTCTAAATTCTTATCTTCGCCTTGACACCCTCCCCAGAGGGCAAGTGACAAACATTTTTTGCATAAGGGCACATAGGGGCTAAGAGAGGAAGTCAGTTTGCTAAATTTAGCAGGTGCTCACGCCCCCTCACCCGGGGCTCGGCCCACGCATTTGCCCTGAGTAGGAGCCTTGCTATATTTAACTTCTGCCTGTGCCTCCCCCTGAGTTTGATGCTGAAAACCCCAGGAGGATGTGGTGAGCAGGGAGGGGAAGAGCCCGGCTGTGAGCAGGGGCTGACATCACTTCAGGCCCCACCTGCTCCTTCAGGTGTGTGTGCTTCCTGGAAGCAACCAGAAAGAACCTCCCTCTCTTTCCTCCTCACGGACTCAAGTTGAGAGTCCCCTGATCAAAGAGCACCCAGAGGCCACACTGCCTTCCGGGACAAGGACGTGACATCCTTGTGACTGTTGAGAAACAGCAGAAGCCGCGCCAGGGCTGCTCATTGCACGTGTGGTCAGCCTCAATCCCCAGGGCAGTTTCTGAAGTTGGTGTCAGGCTCCAATGACAGGTGGACAGGTCAGACACTGTCTCACTGGTGGGTGACCTAGGCCAGTTCCTCAGCACCTCATTTCAAACCCTGGGCAGCCGTCCTTTCTCCAACCCCTGTGCTGAAGGCTGAGGTGAGATCGCTGGTTCAAGTCCCATTCTGCCTCAGTCAGGGGTGTGATGCCCAGTGAGTTCTCACTCCTCGCAAGAGCTTGATTTCATCATCTGGTGACAAGGCCATGGAGCCAGCCAGCCTCCTGTCTCACCTTTGTTCTTCCAGATGACTTCAGCATGTGAAGGTCAGGGGAAGTGAGGGAAAGCACACAGGCTGTGGCCATCACAGGAGAGAGCCTGTAGGCCTTTTCCCTAGGCAGTTGAGTGGGCTCTGGAAGAACTGGGGAACCCATGGGCCTTCACCAGTATCTACGTTAAAATAGATGGGGGTCATCAGGGAAAGATAACCAACCTCCTGTATTGATGCCATGAGACACAGACACCTGGACCATTCCCAGCCTACGCGATTGAGGAATAATCCAGTGGAAGACAGAAAAGACAATGCCCACACTTCAGGCCAGCAGTTCTCAAAAAAGTGGAGTGTGGTTTTCTGCATGAACATCACCAGGGAGGGCCCTGTCTAGATCTTCAACCCCAGAGGAGACACCAAGGCTATGAGCAGTGGGCTCTAGGCCTAAGCAGAGTCTGCCTAAGGAAAGAAACCTTCAGGGGAGCAGGTGGTCTCTACTCTCTTGGGTGGAAACCTTGAATGATCTCTTTCCATATGATAGGCTAAATCACCTCACCTGGGCCTGTCACCATGCCTCTGCTGGCTGTGTCTCTGGGCTCTGGCCTCCAGTTTCATGGAGCATGGGAACAATCAAGAGGAAGACTCTCTGACGTGCTGTATAATGAGTATCATGTACCAGCTGACCACGGCCTTGTGTTGGTGAGTGTGTGTGTGTGTGTGTGTGTGTGTGTGTGTGTGTGTGTGTGTGTGTGTGTTGGGGAAGATCCACACATTTTTGGGTAGCATGGAAACTGACCCTGCCTTTTTGGAAGTGACCAGTCAGTAGCATTAAAAATGGTAGCACCCCTTGACCTGGCAATTCCAACAAGTAATGAGCCACAAGGGAAAGTGTGGGCCTCACTTCAGAGATGCTCCATTAGCACTGGGTGGAATATCCATGTTTAAAAGAAGGACTTTCTGGGGGTGGGGGGACAAGATGGCTCAGAACATAGGGACACTTGCCACCAGGCCTGACAATCTGACCCACATTGTTTAAAGGAGAGAACTGACTCTCATATGTTGTCTTGTCTTTTGACTTCCACATACACCCACATGCACAGCATCACACACACACACACACACACACACACACACACACACACACACACACACACACCAAATAATTTTAAAGAAATAGAAAGCATTTTTTCCTGTTCATTCATTCATTAATTCCTGGGATATTCCCTGAGAAGTCACCGTAGGCCAGGAACAGCAGTGGGCTCTGGTAGAAGAAGCTATTAAGCAAAGGGGCACACCTTTTCTTTCCAGGAGGACCAGTAACCATGCCACAAACAAGCAGATGGATGGCTGTGGGTGACAGGGCTGTGAGCAGACAGCAGCAAAGATAGAACCCTGGTGCAGACTCTGACCTACAGCAAGACAAACATGAAGCCACAAGCTATACATGGACCTGGGAAGACATGGCAGGCAGGGAAAACCAGCAAACCAGAAAGCAGTGCCTGGGTATGTCTAGCATCCAACAAGGACACAGTACTTATGCAAGGTAGTTGAGCAGGGAACATGGGAACATGGGCACTGAGGTCATGCAGGCCCACAGCCCTTGGGGGGTTAGTTTTTATTCTAGATATGAAAGGGGGCTTTTGGACAGACAGAGGAAGGACTATGCAGCCCTATGGTTATGGCTGGAGATGGATCCTAGGGGCCACATGGAGAATTTAGGCTACAGCTGGAGATGCGGTAACATGAGCCAGTGATGAGGGAGGTGAGAAGCACTGACCTTCTAATGTCTATACTGTGAGGGCACACTGGGCTTTTCTGTAGAGCACTGGCTGCTTGGGTCAGGCGTGGCTGCCTGAAAGGGCGGTTTCATCTCCAGAAGCCCGGGAGACGAGGGAATAAGCAAAGAAGAACTACAAGGCCTGCAGAGGGGAAGTGGCATCAACAGTGGGTGTCACACATACCAGCTTGCTTTGTCTGGAGGACACTGCTGAACTTGAAATTGAAGCTTGTCATCACACAGGGTCACACTTTCATGCCCTAGGTCCGGAGCTGCTGGAAGGCTGCTGAGACTCAAGGGTGATGAAGGAACTCAGTGTGAGCTGAAGATGTGGCTTGAGTCTCCAGTTATCAGATAGCCAGAGACTTAGAGAGGATACTAACAGCCAGGCTGGTGTGGGTGTATGGAACAGCAGCCCTCCGCTGTGAGTGGAAGCTTCGGTGTGTACCACCTTTCACAAGCAGTTGTGTGACACGTTGTCACAAGCCTTCCAAAAGCACCTCCCAAGGAACTAGCTCAGCTCCAGCTATATTGCAAAAGGAAAAATGACACCAAATCATTGCCTGAATGTGGAGTGTATGATACAGTTGGGATATTCACACCACGTATTATTATCCAGATGAATACACAGGTCACTGGAACAGAACCTCACACTACAGAGCTGAATTCTGACCAGTGCCAATACAGTTGGATGAAGGAAGGTCATGTTAGTGCTGGGCCAACTGGCCATGCATAAGCAGAAGAGAATACAAGATGATTCTCTCGATATGAATCAAACCACCCAAATATGTCATTGGAACCCATGAGATACCAGAGACCACTAAGAAGGAAGTAGTCAAGATCCAGGACCCCAGGGAAGCATTCTCAGGTATGACATTAAAAGAATGACCATTAAAGAAAAATGCAAAACTGCCATGCAGACATCCTTAAAGCTGGAAAGACAGGGCACAAAAAAAAAAAAAAAAAAAAAAAAAAAAACACAGTCCCAAACCACTGGAGTTGCATCTAGAACAGATGAACTCTCAAAACTCAATACCTAAAGAAACAAAAACAGCAAACAATCTCATCAGAAAATAGGCAAAAGTGGTGTAAACAGTCCACAGAAGTGGACACTCAGATGGCACAGCATGCAAACCACACTTAGGCTCATTAGCCAGCAGGGAAGGGCTAATGGCAACCACATAGCAGTACTAAGGCAGACACAGTTAAGGACAGTGACAAAGCCCAATGCTGGGGAGGTTGCAAGAAGCTGGGCCTCTCATATATGGCTCACGAGAAAGTAAAAATTTACAGTTACACTGAAAAGGGGCTTTTAAAAGACTAATAAAATTAAAAACTGGAAATTTATAACTGAAAAAAGCAAAGCATAAATTAAGCATATAACACAACGTGAACACTCCCTGACATTACATCATACAAATGTAGACTTTCATCCACAGCCCTAACACATAAATGTCTACAGGGCTTTATCTGGAAAAGTCAGCAACAGGGACTGATTCGACCATGGTCCATCCATACTGTAGAATACTATCTAGTGATAAATTGGGACAGATTGCTGATACACATAATCTGGACAGGTATTAGGGTGATATGCAGAGGTCATCTTCTACCTGAGTCAATTGATATAACATTCTCAAGGTGACTGAATTACAGCATGGAGAATGAACTAAGGATTCCCAAGCAGTTAGAAATGGTTGTAAGTGGGGGTAGGGAGAAGTTCTGGCTTTAGAGGGGTAGCAAGGAAGAGTTCTTTAGGTGATGGCATGGCTCTGTATCTTGAGTTGGTACTGGAGATCTAAACTTACACATGTGAAAAAAAGAAACATAGAACTAAATGCACACTGTGTACCCATTCACACTGCCCTTATTCACACACTGTACCAATGCACAGGCAGTACAGATGCATCTGCTGTACCTATGCACACTCTGTACTGGTGCACACACTGCACCGCCACACAGGTGCTCAATACACACACTATACCTACACATGGTGTACCGACACATGCACTATGCTATACCAATGCACAAACTGTACCAACACACACATGCGTGGTGGCAATGTGAATATTGTACCACTATGCACAGCGTGTCAGAGCACATGGTATGCACACACTGTACAGGCATACAATCTGTGCCAATCCACACACTGGGCAAAAGTGCACTGATGAACAAAGTGCACTGATGTACTCAGCGTTTATGTACACAGTGTATTGATGTACATGTTGTTCTCATGAACACACTGTTCTGATGCTCACAGATTAACACGGTGAGTAGATTTGTACGATGCATCGATGCACACAATGTGCTGATACACATGCTTTACCAGTGTACCAATCAGCATAGTATACCAGTGAACATGCTGTACCCATTACCGTGCTCTGTTGACACACATGCTATACTAACACACATGCTGTATCAATGCACACATGTACCTATTGCATGGCATAATGATGTACATACTCTACCAGTATACAAGCTGTACCAATTCATACAGTTTACCAGTGATATACCAGTCATTCTCAACCTATAAGCCAAGAGCCCTTTGGAGGTCCAATGACCCTTCCATAGGGGTCATCTAAGACCTTGAAAAACACAGATATTTGTGTGATGATTCATAACAGTAGCAAAATCACAGTTATGAAGTAGCAACAAAAATAATTCTATGGTTGGGGTCACCCCAACATGAGGAACTGTACTCAAGGGTTGCAGCATTGGGAAGGTTGAGGACCATTGATCTATACTGATGCCCACAGTATACTAATTCACACACTGTACTGATGCAAATGATGTACCTTTTACACTGTGCCAATACAGACACCATGCTGATTAACAATGTTCACTGGTGTAAACAACATTGTCAGTGCACACAGTGTACCAGTGTGTGTGCTGTACAGATGCACAGCCTGTATCAATTAAAATGGTGTACCTGTCTACAGATTGTGCTGACATTCATGGTGTATTGTTTGGTTAACATGATGTACCAATGCACATGTTGCACATAAAATATAGATAAACTATGTGCCTCATAGCTTATCTATTTTCACACTGGACCAATTTATAAGGAGTAATGATACACACTCTGTACTGACTCACACCCTGCACCAATGAGTATCTTTCATTGATGTAACACTGTAACAGTGTGTTCTATGTAACAATTAGCATGGTGAGCCAATGCACATGGTGTACTAGTGTACACACTGTACAGAAGCTCAAGTCTTACCGAGTGAACCGTTTTCTAATTATCACAGTGTACCAGTGCACACAGCATACCAATGCACACACAGTATCTATGCACGTGTCATATTGATATAATGATAAACAGATGTGCACCATATCCTGATTATCACATACACACACACACACACACACACACACACACACACACATATATATATATATATATATATATATATATATATATATATATACTGATTACCACAGGATACCAGTGCACATGTTATACTGATGCATATGTCATATAGATGTACATGCTGCACAGATTACTGATTAGCACATTATACCAGTGATCATAGAATACCAGTATACTGCTATACTGATGCACATGTCATATGATGTACATGCTGCACATATGTGCACCATATACTGATTAGCACAGTATACCAATGCACACACTTTACCAATGCAACATTCTGTCAATGCACACACTCTACCAATGCACACACTCTTCTGAAGCACACACTGTATTAATGTACAGTCTGGACTATGTCCATTCCTAGGATGGATAACTATCCTAACGTTATTTAAAACAGAAGCATTGAGGGCAAACCGGAAGAAAGTAATTTGAGTCTTCTCTGTACTGTTCTCACAACTCCGTTTCTTATGAGTCTATGATTATCTCAAATAAACCATCTTTAAGAAAAAAAACTGCTTTGAAAAAGGAATACATGTCCTTTAACCCCATATTCCACTTTCACCAACCTATGTTCAGGTAGTAGCAGAAGGCACTCATATGACCTGGGTGTGAAATATCCTTCACGGGCTTATGTTTGGAGTAATCGTTCCTGAGTTGGTATGGCTGCTCTGGAATTTTTAGGAGGTGGAGTCTGGCTGAGGGAAACACATTGCTAGCTGTGAGTCTTTAACAGTTACTAGGCTAGCCTCTCGTTCCAGAGACTGATTCCTGGTCCACTACAAGCAAGAGCCCTGGCCACATGCTCTCACAGAATGAACTCTGGCATTCCTTCCCTGCGGCGAGGGACTCATTCCTCCCCTAAGTTGTTCTATCATATTTTATCTCGGTGATGCAATTGTAGCTAAGCTGTCATCAAAAATCATCATCAGATAAAAATGATGATGATCAGCACAATCTTTTACAAGAGTGAAAGTTCACAACAAATTCTCTATATCCACAACTGACTAAGCAGTGTAACAATGATAAATATATCCTGTGGAATACTACACAGCCATTAAAATGATGGCATGAGCATACATTTATTGACATATGGAAAGATGTCCATAATACACTGTTAAGGGGAAAAGATTGCTTAAAGGCAGCACATGTTATTTTTTTTGAAAAGTATGTATACTCATTTACTCTAAGTTAAAGGAGGGCTTGTGTGTGTGTGTGTGTGTGTGTGTGTGTGTGTGTGTGTGTGTGTGTGTGTGATTCTGTAGCCCAGTATAGCCTAAAACTCATGATATTCCTGCCCCAATATCCCAAGTACCTGGTCACAGATGTGCACAACTCTGCCCAGCAGAAAACAGTGATTTTCACCTTTATCATTTACTCTAGTGTTCTTGGCTCCAGATGCAGTCAGCACCCAATAAAGCTTTGCTGATAAACTAAACAAGTAACACACACGTGTCTCAGAAGTATCTGTAAGGTTATAAAGTCATACTTGATAATAGTTATCTCATAGTAGAGACATTTTGGTTGGCTAACCCCATTCTTTCCTATTTGTGTTTTCTAAAACTCTATCTATTCATTTACTTTGTGTAAGAGCATATTTGGCTTTTTGTTTGTTTGTTTCTTTTTGCTTTGTTTTGTTTTGTTGTGGTGGCATATGTATGTGCATTGGTGCTTGTATATGTGTGTGTAACTCATGTAGCCAGAGGTCAGCCTCAGGAGTGGTCCTCAGGAGCCACCCGCCTTGTGTTTTGAGATGGGGTCCTTCTCTGGCCTGGAGTTCGACAATTAGGCTAGAGTGGTGTCCAGCAAGTCCCAGCCCCAGGGGTCTGCCCATCTCCTCCCAGTGTTGGGATTACAAGCATTACCAGTGCACCCAGCTCTTCATGTGGGTTCACAGGGTGCAGTGTGGACATCTCCATGGACATTTTCTGCCCTTTAGGGGTAATTTTGCATTGTTTGGAGAATACATTGGCTTTAAGAAAGCAATCACAAATGGAGTAGCAAATGCCCTTTGGAGCAGGCAACCTGGGCCAGACCTGACAACCAAGGAAGCCCATCCTGCAGAGTGCAGGTTTTGTGCCTGTCCTGCAGAGTGCAGGTTTTGTGCCTGTCCTGCAGAGTGCAGGTTTTGTGCCTGTCCTGCAGAGTGCAGGTTTTGTGCCTGTCCTGCAGAGTGCAGGTTTTGTGCCTGTCCTGCAGTGGGCAGGTGTTGTGCCTGTCCTGCAGAGTGCAGGTTTTATGCCCGTCCTGCAGTGGGCAGGTTCAGTGCTGTCTGAGGACCATTTCCAAAGATTTGATTTCCAGGACTCTGTTCTGAGGCTCTGGGGGCCACATGTTTGAGCCATTTTTGAGAACCTTTCCCAGCCCAAGAACTCATAGGCTAATAGGTATACGGGCAGTAAAGAGGGAAAGCACCAAAATGTTATCAAATCTCTAGAGATGAGCTGAAGTGAGGCATGGAGCAGAAATCCTCAGATATGTCCACCCACCAAGATCTGCTTCATGCACAGCCTGCCACACTTCAGGGCAAGGGCAGCAGTTTCTAGTGGCTGCTTGCAGACATTCCCACTCTTAGCTTCACCTAAACACAAGTCTCTGAGAGTGCTCAGCTTTGGGGTTTGGGAGCATCCAAACTGGGGCAAAATCCAACCCAGAAGTACTGGGGCTAGGATGTGCTGTAACACCTAGTAAGCTCACACTGTGGCTCTGTCTCCAGCCCTGCAGGGCATCTCATGTTGGGCAGACAAGTTGTAATTATGCTACCATTTGTGATGAAGTGAAAAGGGACATAAGGGTGACTGGTTTGTTAGAAGATCTCTCTCTCTCTCTCTCTCTCTCTCTCTCTCTCTCTCTCTCTCTCTCTGCAGCCAAAACAGTCAAAAGACACTTCACTAATCTTAGACAAGGGAGTGGTCTGCCTCTGCTGTCCCCCTCAGTGCCCTGCCTAGATGTTTGCTCAGAAATAAGGTATTTGTGAGTCTCTATAACTCCCTTATTCTGCCTTTGCTATATTGTGATAAAACTCACATATCAGATTAATACTCCAGCGGTATTAAGTAATTCACAATGTACAAACATTGCTGCCGCCTGATTCTTGAACCTTTTTTGGACCACCTCCCCCAATGGAACATCATTAATCATTGACAGTCACTTCCTGATTTCCTGTCATCAAACCATGGCAACCATTCTAGCTATTTCATATAAACCGACTCTTTCGATACACGACCTTGCAAATCTGCCCTGTTTCTCTGTTTCAGCACAAGCTTCCAAGGCTCGTCCCTATTGTAGCATGTATCGGGGCATGCTTACTCTCTCAGCTTTTACCCTGCCCCCTGGCCTTGTCTCCTGTGTCTGCCACTCTGCTGGGCCCAGCCTCTCTCGTGTAGACAGTCAGGGAACAACCCACCCCTAGACCCAAGCTCTCCGTATGCTCTGTGCTCTGGTGTGAACCTGGAGAAGCTGGAGCACAGACCCTGGTTCCATCTCCCAAAATGACTTTTCTGGGGCCTGATAGCCAGTAGGTGCTCAGGAAACTCTCATGGGTAGAATAAACAAAAGGGTGGGGTTCTTTTTACTGGGAGTATTGGGCCTGGTGACTGAACGGGGACCTGAGACTTGGGGAGTTGTCCCTTGCTGATGTGCCAGGAATAGACTCAGCTCTCCTTGGGTTCCCCTCACCAGCATCATCCAATCTGGTGAAAGCATGGTAAAAGTTTCCTTCAGGATTTAAGAGAGGGCAGAACACAGGAGTAGTGACAAGGCCCAGACACTTGGTTCCACAAGCTTCAGCAGTTTTGTGTAGATTTGAAAGTGGTGGTAGGCAGGCAAAGACCCTTAGGCCCATCTCAACTGCCTGCCCACTTTACATGCTTATAGGCTTACGTGTAGGCCATACCCACCCCAGCCATGGCGTGGTGAGGCTCGTCACTTTGATACCCACGGTAACACTCAAAAGATGATTTTGACACTCAGAGACGTCACGATCTTTGTGTAGACATGCTGGTAAGCCCCACTGTGTGAATAAGTGCATGTGTGCCTACGTATGCATGGATATGCTCACCTGTGTGAGCACTTTGGTGTGTACACACTCATGTATGTCACTGTGTTTACACAAGTACATGGATATCATATGTGTGCATGTGTATGAGTATATATGTGAGCACATATGTATATGCAACTATTATAGTCTGAATGATAATTGTCACCATAGGCTCCTATAATTGAATTTTTGGTCTATAATTAGTGGAATTGTTTGGGAAGGATGAGAGGGTTTGTCACAGGAGTGGGCTTTGAGATTTCAAATGTGCATGCCATGACTGGTTAGCTCTCTCTCACCCTCCTACTTGTGGATAAGGATGTGACCTCTCAGCTATTGTTCTGATACTACGCCTGCTGCCACGCTCCCTGTAATGATGGTCATGTACTCACCTGAAACTGTAAGCCCAATAAACTTTCTTCATCTATGTTGTCTTATGAAAGCAATTGAAGAGTAACTAAGGCAGTGTGCATGTGTATATGTGTACATATGCATGTGTGTGCATGTGCCTCTGTATGTGTGTGCACAGGCATGTTGAAGGCTGGAGAAGTAGTGGGGGTTGCCTGTCCTTGCTGAATTCCACAGCAGCTTGGTCTGCACTGGACTAGACTACTGGTCTACAGGCTTGCCTGAGCAATGCAGAGATTGTGAGCATGCGAACTAGCCTTGAATATAGATGCCAAGTAAGGGGAGAATTCACACATCAGAAAGTGTCACGGGCACCTTGAAGTTGTCCCTTCCCTGAGGCTCATGCTTCATATCTGTCAAACACCATGGGACTTGAAGAACCTCTTTTCACATTACATTAGTGTTTCTTCCAAGAGTTGCTACTGCTGGTGGAGAACCCTGCCCAAGGGGACACCCTGCTGTCAGTCATCCCATGATCCTTGGGCTCTGTTCCCTGAGGACACGACAGGCATCTGGGAGAGCCTAGAATCCTGGGCCAGCTGCATTCCCAGCAAGGGTCCATGCACCTTGCCCCAATTACCACACTTTCTGTGGCCTTGCTGTCCTCATTCCAGTGGGCAGAAGCAGCCATCTAGGGAATTGTCTGCTGCCTGGCTCTCCACTAACAGTTCCTATGCCCTCACAGTCTGAATACCCTCATTCCCTAGACCTAGAATGCCACATCAGTTGCAAGGGCAGGGGAAGAGACTACCAGGGCTACCCATAGAATTCCTGGCCATCTCTAGCACTCCCTTCTGTAAATTCTTAGTGTGTGCATGTTAGTGTATGTATCGATGTTATCACTGTAATCCAGCCAGTACAAGTGTACATGGTGGGGTGTATTCATAACAACACTTTTACTAGAGGCCTGGGCAAAGAGTGCAGAACTGAGGGCTCACACCTGTTCCTACTTAGCAGATAGGGAGGGCTGGCTCCCAGAACCTTTCCACACTCTCTCCCTGACTTTGTCATCACCATCAGATCTTAGGCCATGATCATGAGTGGCACATGACAGGTGCTGGCTTTACACAGGCACCAGGAATGAACGCACAACTACCCTGTCCTCTTATCATTCTTTGATTCCTGCTGGGTCTAGGGAGCTCCCAGAAACTTGGCAGTGAGGGGAGTTCTAGGCTTCCAAGAGCTGGAAAACCACGAACAAGCAGCTTGGTGTATTTTAATTAATGTCCTTACCCTGCCCCACCAGCTTGTTCCTTTTTTAGTTTTCCCATCTCCCCAGCTATTTATAAAGCCCTGAACCCCCTGTTTAGCACTTAGTCTCTGGCTCGCTCCTGAATTTGCCTGTTGGAGATCTCCATGGAGAGGGAGGTCCTGTTCTCTCCCCCAGGTTCATCTGTTGTTGCATCACCCTGCCATGCCCTGAAGCATTCGAGTGGAAACAGAAGGGCCCAGGTGTTTGTCAATGCCTGTTCGGCTGCATCCGAGTTGAGTGTCTCTGGGCAGCAATCAGAGCCTTGGAGCTGGGAAAAATATTGTCCACCCACCCATCCCTCCCTGGGATGTTAGCCTTGGTTCAGCTCATGTTTGGGTCTTCAGTGTTCTACTGGTGAGCTTAAGGCAAGCCATGAGCAGAACTAGGCCTTTACCATTCCTTCTCCGTGGAATCCACCCTCCTACAACAGCCACCAAGTCATTCTACCTGCTTTTCCACTGTGTGTGACTGCCTTGCTCCCACCCCCACTCTCCTCCAAGAATGCCTGTCTTCTCCCACTAGAGAGGAAGCTTGGTGAAGGCAGGGAGTGCTATGTGTCTGTTCCCCCATGTCTTCTCAGCACCTTAAAAGTGCCTTTTGTGAGACACACACTAACATTGGTTGTGACTCAGTAAGTCAATTAGTGTCAGAATCCTGTTTGGAAAGTCTGGGAGGATCATGGTATGTCAGGCCTGGAACACTGTAGGTGCTGCACAATGTCAAGCCCCCAATTCCCCAATGCATCTCCCTTTCCCTACTGGTGCCTGCTAGATCCAGGTGTCCAGATACCCCAGGATGTGGTACATGGGCACTTGGAAGTACTCTTTTCTGGGGCACTTGTTCTTCTCTCCCTAAAGGTTTCTCTGAGCCAGTCCTGGCCACATTGGCTGACAATACCCCAGCTGGCTATGTCCCTGAGCTCTGGTTGGGTTTGGCCACTGCTGACCAGCGTCAGTGTTGACCTTGTCTGATGGGTTTCTAGCCAGGTCCAGGTGAACCCAGAGCCTGAGGACTATTGACCATGGCAGGCTAGCCCATTCTTGCCACTTCATTCCCCACAGAACACTCTCTGAGCACCAACCAGCATGAGGAGGGTTAAATGCTGCAGCAGGAATTCTCGGCTGTGGCAATTTTGCTTCTCACACCCCACAGAACACCTGGCAGTGCCTAGAGACAATTTTGGTTGGCATAATCGGGGGTGCTACTGGAATCTAGTGGGTAGAGGCCAGGATGTTGCAATGCTGCAACTCAATGCCCAACAATACATTATAATACAATGCCCAACAATGCACAAGACAGTCCCTCACATCGAAGACTTATCCAGCCCAGGGGTAAATAGCAATGAGGGTGAGAAGCAGTGTCATTAGAAGGGTAAAATCTGTACTTATGCAGCGCTCGCTCTGCGTGTGCGTGTGCGTGTGCATGTGAGTGTGAGTGTGTGTGTGTGTGAGTGTGTGTGTGTGTGCTGTGAGTGTGTGTGTGTGCTGTGAGTGTGTGTGTGAGTGTGTGTGTGAGTGCGTGTGCATGTGAGTGTGAGTGTGTGTGTGAGTGTGTGTGAGTGTGTGTGTGAGTGTGCATGTGAGTGTGTGTGTGCGTGTGCATGTGAGTGTGTGTGTGCGTGTGCATGTGAGTGTGTGTGTGTGCGTGAGCATGTGAGTGTGTGAGTGTGTGTGTGTGAGTGTGTGTGTGTGTGCGTGCGTGTGCATGTGAGTGTGTGTGTGTGTGTGTGTGTGTGTGAGTGTGTTGAGGCCATGCACTTTCTCATTACCCCTGGTCCCTGCCACCCATGGGACAGGCGATGTTTTTCTGTCTGTTACACAGATGAGGAAACACAGACCTTGACGGTAAAGTTGTTTTCGTAACCACTAGGAGCTAGTAAACAGTGTAGGCAGAGCTTAGTCCAGTGCCCCTGGGGGCAGGCGCAGTGTCTACACATTGGTACTCTCATTTCCTCTCTGCTGTGCCAGCTCAGGCCAGGGCACAGAGCTCTGCTTCAGTTTTCCTGTCCAGTCCTGTGACTCCCTACCCCATAGGCCAAGCTGAGCCCTCCGTACACAGGACTTCCCTGTGCCATAGGTCATGCTGAGGCAGAATTCTCCTGAAAGTATTGCCCAGCCTCCCATTCCTGGCCTCTCTACTGAGAAAAGCTGTTTCCCCACAATCCCACAATGTAAGGTTCCCTAACCCTTTCCCCCTGTACCAACAACCTCCAAGTCCTGGCAACTGGCTGAGATCCCAGATCCTGTCCCATTTGATCCAAATCTGATCTTCCCTGTTCCAGTCAGAATTTAAGTGCACACTGGTTCCTGCTAGAGCTCCTAGGTCTCTCCTGTTCCATCCTGTATTCACTGCTATCCCAGCACTTTATCCGAATGTGCTTGGGCTTCCTGACTCCATTTCCTCCTGTGCTCCTCCTTCCAGGTCCTAGACTCCCTTTTATGTTAGACTCAGTTCTGTGAGGTCTTCACTAGGAGGGTGGTTCTGTGCTGAGTGTCAAGGGGATACAAATCTAAGGAGATTCCCCCATCTGTAACCTCCACAGCTCTAGCCTCCTATGTTAGCAAACGCCCCAGAGGGATCTCAATAGCACAGGCTCTTCCTCAAGGGCTATGCACAGGAAGTGATGGGCTTACCAGCCTGTGTGCAGCTGGCTTCCCAGATGGGGTAACACTCAGTGACTGTCCCCTAACCTGCAAAGAAGAAAGGATTGGGTCTGCCAACTCTGACAATTCAGGATTCCACAGCCCTCGCTGTCATCTTATGAATGGCCCTTTGTCTCTCCCTTATGTCCTGTGGGCCTGGCTGTCCCCTGGCTTGGTTTCAATACTCATAGAAATATTAGCCTGCATTTTTGCAGGGTTTAGAGTCAGAAAAGTACCCATTCCGAACATCCCAGGGCAGCACACTGCTCAACCTGCTTAACCTGCTCCTTTCTCTTTTAGGTCTCAATGCCTTCTGCATTGAGTGTTGTTGGCTGTGTTGGGGATGAGAAGGACTACAGCCCCTGATTCTCTGAGTTAGCAAAGCTGATGATCCAATTTACCCATTTTTAGTGCAACCTCTTTCCACTAGACCAGAGGTTTTCAACCTGTGGGTCACGATTCCTTTGGGGTCCAATGACCCTTTCACAGGGGCCATCTATGACCATCAGAAAAACACAGATATTTAGACAGAGAGAGACAGAGACAGAGTGAGGAGAGAGAAAATACAGATATTTACATTACAATTCATAATAATAGAAAACTATGGTTATGAAGTAGTAATGGAAATAATTTTATGGTTGGGATCCACACAACATGAGGAACTGTTATAAAGGGTTGCAGCATTGGGAAGGCTGAGAACTATTGCACTAGACTGTTCCTGAGAGGTGAGCAGGCCTCACTCAGCTCGAGTTGGTTCCAGGTACATCAGTACCTAGTTTCTCTCTGCCTGGGAGATGCTCCTTATTCTGTCCGACCCTACAGAGGCACTTCATGTAGAAGTGAGCAAGAATGGACACTCTCGCTCTATGCCAGCAGAAACAGAGGTGAAAGCTCTGCCCTCCAGGTCCAGCACTGGCCATATTGCTTTCTTTCTGCTCAGACTAAAGCCGCCGAGTGGACGCTTTCCTGGACAGTTCCATGGACATGTACATTCACAGATGGGTTAACCTTAGTAGCCAGAGCATTGGCCTCCTCTGTCCAGACCCTTGCTGACCAAATTCACTTCCTAGGGTATGAGTGCTCCCTCCGGCCCAGGAGAGCTGTCTCTGCCTACTCTAAACTGGAGTCCCTGCTCCTGAGAGTTTTCGGGAAGGGGGCTGAGGAGGCTCTACCCATGTTAGTCCAAGTAAAACTGAAATTCCTTTTGTGGTTGTTTTAGTTTGGTCTTTGAGACGGGGTCTTAATCCTGTGTGGCTCTGGCTGGCTTGGAACTTGCTATATAGGCCAGGCTGGTCTCAAATTCACAGAGACCCACCCCTCTACCTCCTGAGTGCTGGGATTAAGAGTTTTGAGCATTGAAGCAGGAGTGTTGAAGGCCAGCCACAGTAACCAGCCTCTCTTTGGGAAGTTCTGCCCACCATCTAGAGCATGGGCCTGCCCAGTCAGCCCTGCATGGGGTGAGGGACCCAGAAGATGGGAGAAGCAGCTCCATTCTGACTATTAAACAAGCCCTTTGAGCCAGGGTTCTCTGCCCTTTGGAGGGGATCTAGGGCAGACCCACGACTCTTCCAGTCACCCTTGAGTAAGAGTACTTTAAAACATTGTCAGAAAGGGTGTTTTCCCCCTAGGACTGGGACACAGAAAACATAAATTGAGCTGGGAAAATTTTATAGTCATAGAAGGTAAGACAGTACCCCCCCCAACACATACAAATGGAGAAGAGAGAAAAACAGGGAAGGAGGGAGAAAGGAAAGGAGGAAAGATGGGAGTTAAAGGAATACAACAGGCTTCTAAAGACCAAAAGTAGAACAATTCAAGTAACAAAATACCAATGCTGCAACAATTTTAACTTCAAGAATGGAATAAAAATTGTTGAGTCCATACCAACATAAATAACTACAATTTAAGTAACAATAAATAGCAATACTATTATGTTTTTAACTTGGAAGAATAAAATGAAAATTGTTGAGTCCAGACTAACATAAATAACTTATTGAATAAATAAATGGATAAATGAGGGGAAGGAATAAATCTTTCTTGAGTCTAAATAATAAATGAGGAAAATATAAAAACACTGTACAAGCTCATGGTAAGGATCCCAGACAGTGAGATTCACTGACGTGACAAGTGACAGTAAGGAGAAAGTGTGTGTGTGTGTGTGTGTGTGTGTGTGTGTGTGTGCAGGGGAGTGCCCACACAGCCTCAGCATCTCTTCCAAAACATCATTTGCTGCCATCCGGGTTTTTAGTGTGTGTCCACAAAATTTCAATACTCTTCACTTCAGAAGGTGGAGCTTAGGATCCCTCTCCAACCAGACGATGGATCATCTTCTAATAAACAAACTATAGAAAGGGAAAAGTAGTGACTTCAGTGATGAAGACGATGCTAACTGTCTTGGTTCCATTTCCTATTGCTGTGATAAAACACCCCTACGGAAGTAACTTTGGGGTAGAAAGGCTTAATTTAGCTCCTGGTACCATGTTATAGTCCATCATAGTGGGGAAGTTGAAGAGCTATGAACTTGAAGCAGCTGGTTATGTTACATCCATTATCAAAGAGCAATGATCAATATATGCATGCTTGTGCTCAGATCAACTCCTCCACTTTTATACATTCTAGGATCCAGGGAATAGTTTCCCACAGTCATGAACAAATTAGACAATTCTTCACTGAGACTCTTTCCCTAAGTTGTTTCAGACTGTGCTAAATTGACAATGAAAACTAACCATAGCTAGTATAGAAATGTCTTTGTCACACCCCTTCCTCTGACAATATGAGGTTATCCCCTCAGTGGGATTCCCCAACTATCCATAGTTGGTCTAGTCATGGAAAAGAGCAGGTAGTCTCAGGCGATCAGTGTTGCAAAGAGTTAATACCATAAATACAAGAAAAGCCTGAGCCACTCTCCCAGAAAGGAGGTGGCTAAGGAGTTGAATGGAGCAGAGGGAAACCAGTGAGATCTGGAGAAAGTCTGGCACTTCCCTGGCAACATCAGGCAAATGAGTCGCAGCCGTTATATTAAACTAACCTGGGAGGCTCTCCACCCAGTTGCCATCCTCCCTAAGGAGCAGACACAGGTTGTCAGCAGAGTCCTTACATGCTGTAGTGGTGCAGTACACCAGTACCTCTAAAGGGTGCAGGACACAAGCAGATACAAGATGCATATAGGAGATTAAAACTTCATGGGTGGTGGCAGCCAGACAAGGCAGTACAGGCCTATAATCCTAGCATTTGAGAGACTGAGGCAGGAGGATTGTGAATTTGTGTGCATCATATGATATATAATGCATACAATATATGTGTATATATACACATATGTATGTATATATATATGTATATATATATATATATATATACATATATATATATAACATTTTCCCCATAGAAATAAACATCTAAATAAATTCTTTGAAACCAGGTGGGGTTGGGGTGGGACAATAATGGCAAAAACATTGAGAAAGCTGCCCTTTTTAAAAATATATTTTTTTTAAGAAAAGGCTTTTAAAGTAATTTTCTTAAAAGTAGATCTGTGTGTTTTTTCACCAAGATAACAATAATAGTAATGTAATTTAAAAATCTTCTGGCCTGTGGTAACCCTAAAACAGTTTCAACTAATTCATAAGGCTGACCTAGAGTGATCCTAAGAAGAAAATGATAAACTTTTAAAAATAATTTTTATTATTAAAAAAAATCTTGCAAATAAATGAAAATAATCACACATCAAGATTAACCAGCTCCAAAGTTTATACAACTTAATGAGCCCATATACAGTTAGAATTGGCTGAAAAATTTAAATTTTAATGACATTAGTGCTCCAGCTCAGGCCTGAGGCATGCTGCTCCAGACCAAGGGAAAGTAGCTTAGGTGGCCACCTTCCCCAAGCTGCCTCTGGGTATTTCTGGCTTGTTGGAGGGTGGTTGAGAGGTAAGGATGCAGAGGTGTGGATCTGACTGAAGCTCTCAGTACTGACAGCACCTCCTGTCACATCTCAAGCAGGCCACCTCTCAGTGCTCACTCCTCTGAGCATCACCTTTGCAAAAAGTACTGGCAGGGATTTAGGTTCCTGCAGTAGGAAACACACATGTGGATTCAAACAAAGAAGCCTTCAGCTCTGGCTGCCACTGGAATCCGGGTGATAGGAAAGTGAAGGGTAGGATGTCTGCTAGATCACAGGCCTGCCACTTATAGAGCAAGGGATTACCAGCCTACAATTCACACTGCCAGAAAAGCTAGGAAACAAGGAGGACCCTAGAGAGACATACATGGTCCCCTGGAGAAGGAGAAAGGGACAAGGTCTCCAGAGCAAATTGAGAGCACGGAGGGAGGGGTGAGGGAGTTGGGAGAAAGAAAAGGGTAGAAGAGGAGGGGAGAGGTGGGCATGAGGGAGTAGGAAGATTGAGACAGGGAAAAAATAGAGGAGAACAAGAAAAGAGACACCATAACAGAGAGGACCATTATAGATTTAAGGAGAAATCTGGCACTAGGGAAATGTCCAGAGATCTACAAGGATGAACCCAACTAACAATCTAAGCTACCTTTAATGAATGCCCTTCCATGATAATGAGATTGACAACTACCTTATATGCCATCCTAGAGCCTTCATCTGGTAGCTGATGGAAGCAGAAGCAGACACCCACAGCTAGCTAAACACAAACCGAACCCCTGGAATCCAGTTACAGAGAGTGAGGAGGGGAGGAGTGATGAGCAAAGGGATCAAGTCCAGGCTGGAGAAACCCACAGAATCAATTGACCTGAACAAGAGGGAGCTCATGCACCCCAGTCTGATAGCTGGGAAGCCAGCATAGGACCAACCCAGACCCCCTGAATGTGGGTGTTAGTTAGGAGGACTGGGCATTCTATGGGACCTCTAGTAATGGATCAGTATTTATCCCTAGTATATGAATGGACTTTGGGAGCCCATCCACATAGAGGAATACTTTCTCAGCCTAGTCACATGGGGGAGGGCCCTGTCCCAAATGATATGACAGACTTTGAGGACTCCCCATAGAAGGCCTCACCCTCCCTGGACAGCAGAAAGGGGATGGGCTGGGGTTTGGTGGAGGAGATAGGGGAGGATGGAAGGGTGAGGGAACTGGGATTGACATGTAAAACAACCTTGTTTCAAATTTAAATTAAAAAAAAGGGGGCGGGAGAGACTCTGGTCTCCATGAGGGATCAGATCTACAACCTGGAGAAATCAGGCCAAGCCCTATTGGGTTTCTCATTTGAGACAAAGAGCTGGGAACCCCTGCTGTGAACACACAGACCTCAACAGAAAAGCCAAGCCCAATCCTCAAAAGATACAAAAATAAGAACATTCCCCTTTGTTCTGGAGGTTTCTCTGAAAGCCTGGTCCCACCCTCCCCACCATACTGTCCATGGATGCTATCTCTCTTGCTTTTTCACTTTGAGTGGTTTCACCTAATGTTTTGTGTGTCTCATGTTCGCCCACCCCAAGGCTTGATTACAAGCCCTATCTGTTGTTCTTTAGTTACAATTACAAGAATAAAAGCTGGAGAAGGGGTGGGGGTCCCTAGTGAGGGTCCCAAGTGAGTGTGGTCCTAAGGTAAGTGAGTGTGCTCTCCACGTGGGAGAGCATAGCAGATTTAATAGCAGGTGAGGGTGACCGAGGCAGGAGGGAATAGCACGCCAGGCAGATGGAACTTAAATGAGTTTATTTAAAAAGGGGAGTGAAGGAGAAGGGAAGAGACATAGAGGCACCGGGAACAGAAAAGGATAGAGGGGGAGAGAGAAGAATAGGGAGAAGAGAGAAAGCAAAAGAGAGAGGGAGGGAGAAAAGAAGACAGGTAGCTGGTGGCCAACCAAAAGCAGGAGAGAGGAAGAGAAAGCAAAAGAGAGCATAAGTGGGCAGGAGTCTGACTTTTAAAGGGGTCCTTTACACATGCCTGCAGACTAGTATTCATGGAACTCTGGGCTGACCAGAGTACTGCCTGAGTGCCCCAGGTGACAGGGGCAGGCCAGCATAATGCCTGAATCCTTACACTATCTATGGCCATGAGCTTTCTCTACTAACAAGTTCATTCCTGAAGGGTTGTTTCATGCAAGCCCCTTTCCCGTACTTGATGTTTTGATTCCTAACATTTGGTGCAAAACCCAGAATCAAGCCAGGGGCTTCAGGATCTGAGGTCCGGGAGTTTTCAATCATAGGGCAGTGAATATTTCTGCACTAGCCAAGCCAGTACCAGTGAGTGTCAGGGTGAGGGCATTATTCTGTTCCTTGTATCCAAATGGATTAGTGTTGGATGCCAGGAATGGTAGGAGCAGGAGGATGGAAGTAGCTGTGGGGACTCACACAGAGCAGAAGAGACAAAAGGGAGGAAAGACTTAGGCATTTTCTGTGGGGACATTGCCCTGAGCACTGTACATCATTCATTCTATGGAGTTCACAAATCTGTTTCACAGAATTAGTAGGCAGCAGAGCTGGTATCCAAACCTAGGCCACAGTAACACCAGGTTCAGGGGCAGAATCAGTAAACATCCATTGCTGAGCCACATGCTATGCTGGGTGCCATATTCAAATGCCCTGTTTGTAAGACAGGGACTTATTCCTGCATCCCACAGGTTGGAGACAGTGGGGCATACAAGGGTGAAACCAAGGTACTAGTGGATCTAAGCCTAAACTCATGCACTGTGATTCTAGGTTTGGTACTTTCTGCTTGGCAGCCCTGCAATCCTCATCTGCAGGACTGACATTAGAAGAAAGGCAGTGGGCCCTTGAGATGGCTCAGCAGGTAGAGGTCACTGCCAAGTCTGATGACATGAGTTCAATCACCTGGACCCATGTATCAGAAGACAAGAAATAACTCCCACAGTTGTCCTCTGCCTGACCTTCACATGCATGTGGTAAACAGACGCGCGAGCGCACACACACATTTATACACACATGCACATGTGTGTACATATACAGATAAATAAATGGGCTAAAAAATAGAAGTATGGCAGGTAGAATTCATGCAGCCTTAGGGATACTAAATATTTTTTATAAGTCACTAATATACACAGTTGTTTGTCACCACAGCATAAACTCACTGATACACTGACAAACAATCTTGTTTTGAAAATCTGGAGAGTCAAAATGAGTTGAACTCAAACTTTAAAAGACTCTATTACCTTAAAATGCAATGTTTTGTAAGAAACAGTGGAGGCACGGGTTGGGTAAATAGTATATATTTTGATTTTCCAGAAATACTTTCATATAATCTATTTTAAGAGTTTTGTAATTAGTAAGTCATGGAATACATATACCATGGAAGACCCAGGGGTCCCTGGGTAGATTATTTAGAAATAGAAAAGAAATTACTTCTTGCCAATAAAACCAACTGCTCAGTTTATGGGATGATTAAATAACACACCCAGGGTCAAGTCTCTCCCCTGGGCCATTGTTGTGGGAGAAGAAATTGCTATAGATCACATCAAGTCAAAGCAGATCCCTCCACAGTGACTTCGAACACGGCATTGATCCTTGCAGCAGAGTGACTGATTTTCAAATCCAAATATCATCACGCTTCAGTTCCCAGAAGCACGCTTGCAGATTACCTCAGGACTCAGAGAAGATGGAAAGAGTGGTTTAAATACTGGAGCTTACCACACAGAGATCTCTGTCATCCTTCAGATCCACCATGGAGCAAGATAAGACACATGGCTACTGACACCCAATCACCAACCAAGACAGCACCTTACCTCAAAGACACCGATACCCAGCTCCCCCCAAACACACACACACACACACACACACACACACACACACACACACACACACACAGAGTCACCGTTTGCCTGAGGCAAGAAGACTTTCTTATCACCAGTGGCTGGGGTCCAGAGTTTAAATCCCTGTCATAGTCATATGTCCATGAAGAAAAACAGAGGCTTGGAACTCAGGGATATGGGTGCTTTCTCTGATTTCCCTGTGGGAGGTTCCATAGGGCCTTGCTCACAGCTGAGCATTATTTGGCTACGTGGATATGCTCTGAGGAACAAGGTTGGCCTGACCTCTGAGAGACAACCCTGCCAGTGCTGTCCTGAAGGATCTGGCAGTGCGTGGGGGTCTGTGTGGCCATTGGGCTATGAAAGAAGGCTTTTTTCAGCAGCTGGAGATGAGGCTGTGGGTGCCAACAGCAGGGGTTGTGCTCATCTCTTCACTTTGCCCAAATTCTGTGGTTTGGTGACAGCCTGCAGGGTCAGAAGTGGAGTCAGAAACATGAGGCAGGGTTTGCTGTCTGCCTTTCTTGGAGAAGGCATTTTCTTTCCATATCGGACTTGTTCCTTTTGAAAGCCAAAGGAGTTGTGTCAACAGGCCTTACTCTGCCACCTTCCTGAAAGTTCCTTCAGCAGCCTGCTATCCCTCACAGGGCTCTACTGAGTGCTTGCTGGTGGCAGAGGGGGCCTGGGTTTTCTCTGAGTTCCTACTTCCCCTCTGTGATGGGCAGAGGAGAACATTAGCGCCCTGTCCAGAACCACGGGTACTGCTCCCTAGCCCTTCCCCCACATCGCTACCTGAATAACAGGAGGGTTTCTGGAGCAAAGAGGCCCTGGTTCCAGCTGGCTGGGCAGCCCTGGGTTCTGGGTGCCTGCCAGCCAGAGGCCAATCTGGGGCTCTCCCGGTGGCTCTCCTTGGCCTCTGAGCAGGAAGCTCCAAGTCCTGGGCTCCAGCCCAGGGTGAGAGGAAAGGGGCTTCTCTATGCCTCTGATTGTCCTCATGACTACTCAGGAACAAAGGGGGACTCACACTGCCTCCTGCCACCAGCCTCCACCCAGCTGTTCTGGTCATGCAGCCCCATCTCCCCAGCCTGTCTGTGGGAACACTGGGCATTTGTCAGCTCCAGAGTCACGCTGTGTGCCCAGGGCTCTCTGGGCCTCTGGCTCCAGGCTGTGTCGGGTGGACCAATAGAGCCACAGGCTCCCTTTCAAGTCCCCCGAACCATGAGCCAGTGAAGCCAGACGCTGATCCTTGTATGAAACTTCTGCATTGCCTCACACCCCAGCGAGGGGAGCCCGGCCTTCTCCTATCTGACTCAGACATTTGAAACAAGAGAGAACAGTCCATATAACACGCAGTCTCTACGCTGTGGAGGAAAAGGCTCCAGGCTGAAGGGCCAAAACAAGTCCGGTAGCTGCCCTCAGCAAGCCTGGTGTCATCACCCATCAGATGGGAAAGATTTTACTTCTAAAAGCTGATGCCTCTCCAGGGCCTCCCTACATCACTGTACAGCCCTTCCTGACTCCTCGCTCTGGCCCCGTTCTGCCTGCCGAAGATACAGAGATGACGCACACAGGAATGCAGTAAAACCGTGGTTCTCAACCTATGGGTCAGGACCCCTTTGGGAATTGCCGATCAGATACTTACATTAAAGTTCCTAACAGTAGTAGAATTAGAGTTATGAAGTAACAACAAAATAATTTTATGGTTGGGGGTCACCACACCATGAGGAACTGCGTTAAAGGGTCGTAGCATTCGGAAGATTGAGAACCGCTGCAGTAAAGGCTTTAGTGAGAGGCCTAAACCACACCATCAAGTGTACACTTGGATCACTGAGGCTGGGGGAGGGGCACAGGGGCTCACCCACAGCACACATTCAGCAAACCCAGTGCTCAGAGGGGCTTGGGACAGCCCCTATGGGCTGGCCACAAAGCACAAGCAGGCAAATGCTGGTTCTCTAGAACATTCTTTCTCATATAGCTAAAGCTCTGTGATGGCAGATGATTTAGTCAGTGCTGCTTACCCCTGCCTGGTCCCCAGCTGATAACGCTGTGAGAGGGACTGGATAATGATGATGCTTGCCTCGTCAGTGGACTGACCTGCTGCTGAATTCATAACTGAGTGGACTAAGAGGAGGTGGAGTCTAGGTGGGAAAAGGGGTCACTGAGGAGAGGGTGCATTTGAAGCCCATATTATCCCAGCCCCTTCACCTTTCATTTTGCCTGTCTATGTACCGTGGAGTCAGCCCCTTCTTCCGCCACCCCCTTCCTCCATCATGCTTCTGCCCTTCCACGGATCTACAAGTTAGGTATCAGTGGACTGAAGTCTCTGAAACCTCAAGTCCTAATAAGTTATTTTCTCCAGGCATTTTTGCTGCAGAAATGGAAAACCAATAGAGTTGCCCTCAAATCACTGACAGCCAGGCATGGCCCTCCAGCCATGCTCAGTAATGAGTACCGAGGGGCTGCTTATGCTGCTCTAAATTTTGAGGAGGCAGAATGTGACCTGCCTCACAGACAGGGTGGCGTCTCCCAAGAAGCACCACTCGGCCCTGCAGCAGAAGAGGGTCTGCTTTTCTCTCTGTGGTGCAGGACACCTGTGTGCTATGAGCATTCTCCTGTACCCGCCAGTCAGCCCTGTAGGCCTGCCCAACCTGACACCCACAGCTCCTGGAAAGATGGTGAATCCACGGTGGCACAGCTGGGATCCTTAATCTCCAGCCACCAGCTTCTCCTTGCCAATCCCACTGAGGGGGACCAGTCACAGCTGGAACGGCTGGCTCCTAAGAGATGTTTACTGAGCAGGAACAGGAGTCAGGAATGGTCTCAAACACAACAGGCCAGATCCCTGCTCCCATGAAGGTTATGTTCTAGTGAAATGTATATGTCCGTAGGAAAAACTGCGGCCACCCTACCCAAGCCACAGGTGCCCAGGCTAACCTGCATGAGTATGCGTGGCAGGCACTTCCTCCCTGAGCCAAGCCTGCCTCTACCCCTGAGACTGCTGACAAAGAGACACCTGTCCTAGAGACAACAATGAGGAAAGAACAAGGCAGCAGAATCAGCCGCCTGAGCCAATGGGACCTTGGGAGGGGGTATAAAGGCATGCCTAACGTCCTTATTAATAAGTGAGATTGCAGAATGCTCTGCTACTCACTGACTCCCAGTGCCTGAGTCCTTGGTGCTGCATCTTCTCACCCCCTCCCCCAAGGGGTGTCCGAGCAGGGCCACCTGCAATGTATGTCTCGGTGGAAGTAAAACAATGCTGCAGACAACAAGATACAACACTACATCACACATGGGGGTCAGCTTCTTGGGAGCCAGAGTAAAAGGGAACAAGCCAGGCAAGAGAAAGGGCAAGGGAATAGCGTGTGCTGACGGCCAGAAACAGGCCTGTGGTTGCTGAGGTCAAGGAACACAGCCTGTACTTGTGCCCTGCCTCCACCAGTGAGCTTGTCATCTTCTCCCCCCACCATGTCAGACTCTGGCCTTAGATGGTGCCCATCTATGTAGATCTTTCCATGCAGAACCTGGCTCCCTTTGCTTGGCCTGCCTTCAGGAGGCCCGTCCCACTGCTGGCAGCCCAGGTATGTCTTCCTATGTCCCCATGCTTTCCTGGGCCAATGGAAATGGCTACATCCTGGTGGCTGGACTGCTGGCTTTGAGTCTGGCTGCTTGGGGAAGCCCAGCCAAACTGCTATTCATGCCTCGATTTCCTCAACTAGAGACACGGCAACGCCTGGCATGGGGGCTGCTGCCATTAAATGAGTAGTCGTAGCTGCCAAGTGTAGATGGAGTGTTTCAGCAATGATGGTAGGAAAACGCTGGGGTGATAGAAACCCTCACTAGGCAAAGTCAGCAGAGGCAAATGCTTGGTGTCTGGGGAGAAAGTGACAGGTAACTTTGAGCTCATTTGGGTGCTCTTGGGGAAGTGAGCCAGTCTCATTTTTCACAGAGGTCATAGGCCATCCCTCACCAGTCTTGGCAAAGAGTAAAGGAAATAGCATCAGGGACCAGCAGCCACTTCGGACAGGAAGCTCCCCATGTGGACAGAAGCACCTCACCCTGGGGGTGTGGAGAAGGCTTAGATCATTGATCGGGTTCCTGAGAACCAGGCACTGAGACAAAGAGATTCGGAAGCAGAGGTTCACGGTCCCAAAAGGACCATGCAGCTGCCAACTAGCTGAGCTGTGTAAGGCCCTGGGGATGAGAAGAGTCATCAGCTTGGGCCTTGGCATGGCCTGCAGTAGATCCTGAGCCAGAGCCATCTGACAGGGAGTGCAAAAGGCCAGGCAGGTGCTGCAAACCAGTGCCAGGGGACTGGGAGTCCCTAGTGTGCCAGGAGGAGAGTTGGGGACCCGTAACAGAATATGGACACATCAGAGCAGAGCCAGGGGAAGATTGAGCCAGGAGTACCTGGCAGAGCCAGGCTGAATTGGGAACACCATCTTCCTCTGGGGACATCTGTGTCTGCCTTGATGTGACCTTGCCAAGAACTACCTCTTAGCCTCCAAATTAGGATTGGAACTAGTCCCTAATACCCCTGAAGCAGGCTCCTGTGGAAGCCCTGGGAGGATTCCCAAACCCACACAGTACTCAGGCTGCAGAGAGGAGACTCGGACAAGGAGGGATAGGAGGCACACCTGTCCTAGAGGCCAGTCTCATCTCCCTGGGGCCCAGAGTCTGAGTGGCCCAGATCAGTGTATAGACATGCATCTGGGGCTTGTGTTGAGTAGGGAGGACAACTGAGAGGCCAGGCAGGGATGGCAGCAGAGAGCTGACTTCTGAGACAAGAATGTAGATGCTCTTCCTGAGGTCACCAGGATAAGCAGGGGAGAGAGGAAAGGGTGCTGGCTGTCCTAGGCTATACACATGGGAATGGAGGGCAGGGACAGCAAAATGGGGTGGGGGTTTTCAATAACAACTTCTTGCTTCTCTGTGACCCATATACCCAGTTCTCCCATGATGACTGGCTGTAAGAAGGGCTATGAATTAGGTGGGGAATTTCCTTCTATATCAGACATGCTCTGATAGGCATTGGGCAGGGAAATGGTGGCAGATGAGTCTGCCTGTGCAAGACACCTGGGAATCCATTTTCACAGAAACAGACACGCACAGAACTGTGGTTGAGAAGGGTTGAGGGAAGGAGGGAGTGGGAGAGTGGGATAGTAGAGCTTCAGAGTTTGGAAAGATAAAAAGCTCTGAAGATGGTGGAGACAGCTGCATGAACACACAACTTTGTGTGTGTGTGTGTGTGTGTGTGTGTGTGTTAATGTGGATGTGTGTGTGTATGAATGTATATATGTGTATATTGTGTTATGTAAGTGTATGTATATGTATTTATGTGTGAGCATGAATATGTGTGAGCATGTATGTGAATGTGGCTATATATGTATGTATGTGTGTGTGAATGTGAGTAGAAGATGTGTGTGTGTATGTGTATGTGAGTATATGTGAATGTATGTGTGAATGTGTGTGACTGTATGTAAGTGTATGTGTGGATGTATGAATACATGTGTGTAAATGTGTGTGTGAGTGTGCATGCATGTGACATATTTATATGTGGTACATGCATGTGAGTACATGGGTGGCTGTGCATGTGCACACATGCAGAAGCTACAGCAGGATGTCAGGTATCTATCTCTGCCTTATTGCTTGAGACAGGGCCTCTGCCTGAACTGGAAGCTTGCTGTTTCAATTACGCTGGCCAGCAAGCTTTCGGGATCTGTGTGTCTCCCCCTCTGAATGTTACAACAACAGGCATGCACAGCCTTCTGGGATGCTTGGATTTGAACTCAGAGCCTCACACTTTGCAGACCAAGCATGCTCACCCACTGAACCATCTCTCTAACACCACATGTGAATGTTTTAATGTCACTGAGTTACCATAAAATGATTTATGTGATCATTTTTTTTGTGTTTTGTTACAAGTTAAATAGCACAATCTCACAGGGGAGTTTAAGACTGCTGAATGAATGAATGAGTGAGTGAATGAATGAATGAATAAGTGAATGGAGAGTTGAGAAGAGGATGACTTTAGAGTTTGGAGTAGGGTGGGAGATTTAGGGGTTGTGAAGCCAGGTCAGAAGCCACAGCCTGGAGGTTGAGGTGGGTCCAGGGCTGTTCCATCACTCATTCCTGTAGATCTGCAGACCTCTCAGATGGTGATTTTCAGATCTGACTATCCCAAACTAAACTGCATCTTGGAGTTGCAGCTGACTCTGAATCAGGATGTCCTGACAAATTTTCTTGGGGACAGAGCCACTGCTAGGAGGAAAACATCAAGCTTGTGGCAGAGGTTGCAGTGGCTAGATCTTGGCTGGGTGTGGGCATTCATCAGGAAGAACATCGAGAGGCCTGAGGAGAAGGCTGGCAGAAAAGGCCCATTCCACTCATCCTGAGAGTGAGCCTCACGCTTCGGAAGTATCACGTTAAGGAGATGAATCACACACTGACTCAGAGAGGGGGTGGCGGGGTTGTAAATCAGAGCAATGGCTTCTATTTGTCAGAAAGGTACAATAAATAACATCTCCCTGTGCCACTTAACAAAAGGGTGGGAGGGAGAAAGGCAGGCCATGCTGGCAGGAGGGCTGTGAAGTTATGAGTGCAGGGGCAGCCTCAGGGCCTTTTCAGGACACTCCAGTCACCACACACACACACACACACCACCACCACCACCACCACCACCACCACCACCACCACCACCATTTTTTTCTTTCAAACTTCCAGAGTCCTGGGCTATAAGAAAATGCCCTGAGTCAGCCAGCCCTGGAAGAGAACTCCAACCACTAAGCGACCCCTGTGTTGTGAGCACAGTAGGTTTCTTGCTAGCCATGTCATAAACAGGGAGTTTTGTTGTTTTTTGTTTGTTTGTTTAATGAAGGAGCCAGAAAGTTGTCCAGAGCCCACTGAGGGCAAAATTCTTTTGGGAAGAAAGGTGAATCCCAAAAATTGGTGACCGTCATTGTTCTACCTGTGGTCTGCCAGGGCGAGTGGCTATGCCCAGGGTCACAAAAGTAATGCCTTCCAAAGGCTGCAGGGGGCGCTGCCACCATGGGCCATCCTTGGAGTAAATTTAGAATCAGACTCCTTGGGGTTTCTAGGGCTTGAAAGTAAATGGTTGCCTTGTACTGCTGGAAACAGACAGAAAGATGGGGTTTCTGTCAGCCAGGGGCACACAGCACTCAGGCCTTGTTGCTCTGGGCAACCAGAGCTCTGGGAGACAGCTCTGCTGCCAGGAGAACAGTGTCCTTGGGAAAGCCAAAGGCATGCTTCCCCTGCTAGTGATGCCCTATGAGAGAGTCACTAACTATGAGAATGTAGCTAGCCACATGTCCTCCTGACATAAAGTACACAATGGCTCTCAAGTACATAGTGGGGAAATGAAGATTGTAGGCTTGGGTAAGCTTTCATATTGGTCACAGATAGAAGTGACACACATTTCAAGTATACTGTCTAACATTGCAGTTAGGTTCAATGGTTCCCTTTACTCCTTTTAATGTGACTACCAGAACCATCCCCTCAGCCCCGAGAGGACACATGCTAACACTAAACCCCTGTCTCAGCAGAGACACACATGAAAGAGACACAGATCAAGGTCCCCAGAGCTTTGAACAATACTGTGATCTGTTGGCAGAGGTGGTCCAAGAAGGCCACAGAGTTCCATAAACATTTTCATGTCCTCTGCCCCTTCTTTGCTGGCCAGGCTCTCACAGTTCCTGCTCCCTCCAAGACCTATGCTTTCCTTCTCATACCTCCAACCCTTGGTACTAGAAGTGGACCCACTTCCACGCTACTTGCTTCTGGTTTGGAGGGAGCAAGTGAAGTCATGAGTGAACGTGTGCTGTCTGATAAGGACATGGGCATGCCAAGAGCCACAGTGCCTCAGCTCCATGGGAGTGGAAGAGCCTTCCCTCTGGTCCAATGTTGATAGTGTACAAAAAACGTCTACCATATCCTTCTCCCCCTGGATATCAACCACCTGCTGGCTGTTCCCTACGGAGAATGGCTCCTACTGGGATTAGCTGGACCTACCCCCTTGTTCAGCAGCATGTAATAACCTTGCCTCCATGTTTATCTGTGTGTCGTAACCCCACTCCTGGTTCAGTTGTATGCAAGCTCTGGCTTCCTGTACAGCTGTGCTGACCTTCAGTGTGCTGAGGCTTCTCCGTCAGAGAGCTCAGTCCATATGGTCCCTGTGTCTTCCTTCATTATTTCCCACCTCAGTTAGGCCAAGTTCCCGAAGCTGTGCAGACAGCACTGGTTCTCTCTGCCAGTCATGTGATCAATCCCACACGCCCCGAGCCCACTGAGGCAGTGAGGACTGTGGTGGTCATCACCTCAGAGTTTCACATGCTTTGAGCAAGAAAGCCACTTCTGCAAGTTAGGACAGATTAATAGACCCTTGAATCCAACACGTGCATACAGGTGCTCGTCACCACATTCTCTGTAATAGCAAGACACCGTGAACAACATAAACTTCCAACGAGAGGTGTGGATGAAACAAATTCTGGCAACTCTGTTACATTTACTGGTTTCCTGATTTATTCATTTACTTAAGTGCACGTGGGTGTGGGGGCATGCATGCCATAGAAAACACATGGAGGCCAGAGGACAACTTTCAGAGGCAGATTCTCTCCTTCCTCTATGTGGGTCCTGGCGATCTAACTAAGGCTTGATGGCAAGTGCCTTCATCCACTGAACACTCTTGTTGGCCTTGTGATCAGATGGACGTGTCGGTGCAGTGTCTGTGGACTTGCTGTTGGTCAGCAGGAAGGAAGTTGGACCACTTCTGTTTCTCAGCCTACATCGATGCCCAACAGGCCTCCACCAAGCAGTCCCATGGCTGCATCCTTTCCTGACACCCCTCAGTTCTGGAGACACTGAGAAAACCCCCAGGGTCTCCCTATATCCCAGATGCCTGTCTTTCCAGACATCCCACGGGTCAGCATGACCCTCACACTCCCCTCTCCTACTCCCAGAGACCTGTGTGTGGGAGGCGAGCACCACAGCCTTCCTTGTTGGTTCCCATTGCAGTCATGTGGAGTCATGTCTGTGCCAGAAGAATTAGGTGAGAATCCTGGTTGCTCAGGCAGAGCTTAGTCATTTTAGGTGGATGTAGCTGTGTGATCTCGGACATGTTGCTTAAGCCCACTGTGCCTTGGCTTCTGTCTCTATAGAATGGGGAAGATAAAGTACCAGGCTCCTAAAAATACTAGGACCATGAAATGATTTTGTGGGTGCAAGCCCCAGACTCAGCATCTGTTGCCTTTATTGTTAGGAAAGAAAATTTCAGATACTTAATTTTGGTATGACATAGAGGGGAATTCTGTGATGTTATAGACCTTACATCTGAGGTCAAGGCTAAGGTTTAAAAAGTCAACACACAGAGGCTAAAGGGGTGACTTAGCTGTTAGGAGCACTTACAGTTCTTGCAGAAGACTTGGGATCAATTTCCTGCACCCACATGGTATCTCACAGACATTTTTAACTCCAGTTCTAAGGGGTTGGATGCCCTCTTCTGGCCTCTGCAGATACCAGACAAGCATGTGATTCACATACATGCATGCAGGTAACACACTCATACATATAAAAATAAACAAACAAATAAGTAAGTAAGTAAGTAAATAAAAATCAAACATTTTAAAAGAAGGATTTGTATAAATACTGGTCTAGGCAGCAGGACCATGGAGCATGAGTTGGAAAGGTAGAACATGTGGGCTTTTAGGAGAAGACTGATTTAGTCTGAAGCCTCAGGTTCATGGAGCAGGAACTCTAGAGAGAGAGGAAGCATCACAACGTAGTCACCAGCTCAGCTTGGACCAGAAGGAGTCCACACCACCATGTCCTTCCAGGCATTCCAAATTCCAAGTCACTCAGAGCATCACTCAAGTACAGGTAAAGGCAGCTGAGCATCACTTGGCTTGACAGCAAACAGAATCAAGTATGACACCCTAATCACCCCACGAGTACAGGCCGCCACTTGTCAGATGACCTCAGCATCTGACTCCAGCTGGTGGAAGGTGCTTCCCTGCCTCTGCCAACTCCTAGCTGTGCAGCCTTGGACACAGTCTAACCTCTCTGTGCTTTTGTTTTCAAGTTTACAAATCGGGACAAGAGGTAAAGAATCAGGGTTGGAGAGATGGCTCAGTGCTTAAGAACACTGGTTGCTCTTCCAAAGGACCTGAGTTTGATTTCCAGCACCTACAGGGTGGCAGACAACCATCTATAACTCCAATTTCCAGGGATCTGATGTCATCTTCTGGCCTCCACAGGCATAGACGGACATGCAGGCAAAACACCCACATACACAAAATAAAAACAAATAGATCTTTTTCTAAGGGGGCACTGAATAGGGTGCATAGAAGTGAGTAGGAGGCATGAGGTCCCTTCTTTCCATCTCTAAGAACAAGAGCTTGGGAGAACCCACACAGGAAGCCTTTCATCATGGAGTCCATGCGTCATATCTTTACTCTCAAGCCCCCAGTAGCCCTATTTCTGTTGTGGGAATTCATTCCACCAATAGTTTTGGGGCACTGGTCTTAGGGGGCTTGACTTCTGTGTATGGATGTGAGCTCTTCTAAGGAAAAGGAGGGGTCTCTCCACAACACACTTCGCGTTCCTTCAAGCCTGCAGGTTGAATGTGCAACTTCTCTCCCTGCCTGATCCTCATCTGCCTCAGGGTCCCCTTGTTCCCATTAACACCGTGTCCTCATTCTGACTCCTCACCACCCTTGTGGCTTGAACACCACTGTTCCTGCTAAGCTGAAACCTCAGATCTGATCAATGTTCCCCTGACTGTGCCTGTGTGACTCACTCTTCCCTACAGAACAAAGCCAGGCTCTGACCATTGTGGCCACGATCCTTTGAAATCTGTCTCCGTTCTTCTCTCATGGAGACGCGTGTTTTTACACACCCCCACACACATGCATTCTCACACATACAGTCTACACCCAAGAGCCTTACACCAGCACACCTGCACACCTTCTGCTCTCCTCCCCTGAATGCTCTGTTCTTCCCTGGGAAAATCCCTCTGGCTCATTAGCACCTGGCTGAGACAGAGCATTTTTCTCTACAAACTCGCCCCTCCCCTTATCCTTTTACTCAGTCCATTTTCTTCCATTACTTGGTCTGGGCCATGCGATGTAAGGGCAAAGCGTCAGCCAGAACCAGCAAGCAAGAACACGGGCTGGCCTCAAGTCGCTTCCACCTTCCCCTGCTTCCTTCATGTAAGATGGATGTGATGGCCTGTGCTCTCGTAGCCACTGAGAATGTGAGGTGATTTTCAGGATGGAAGCCATGTCCTACAGATGGAGGTGCCAAAAGAGGGAAGGGGCCTGGGGTACAATTGCCACTGCGGAGCTGCCATGTGCCAAGTCTGGGCCAGCCCCCTTTGGCTCTTATGTGAGAAGAAAAAAATACAGCAATAGTTGCCTAAACCCTTGTTACTTTTGTTTGTCTGGGGCCTCTCTTTGGACCGTGGACACATAACCCCTCAGCTTTTGTGCCCAACCTGAGGACATCTCCTCCATGAAGCCTTTACAGACATAATCCCTGGCTTCCACTCAGCAGAATCCCCTTGCCACCATCATCCCCAGCCCCAGCCTCCCAGGCTGTTTGAGATAATACAGGAGTTTCTCTCTCTTCTCTCTGGTCCAGGACCAGACAATACTAGAAAAACTGACTCCATTCAAGGAACATTCTCTGACACAGGGTTGCATCTTCTTGGGCCTGGGAGTTTATCCTGGGGGCAAGGTTGTGTCCTCTACTGCTCAAAGTGGCCTCTCTCAAGGAGGCTCCAGCATAGAGCCACAGGAGAGGTCTCCGCGTGTGACTAAATGTGTGATTCAGCTTCTTCCCAGCCCTTCTCTCTAGAACTCTTGAGTTCTGCCAGCTGAGGCCTGCCTGTCACCATCTATCTTTCTCAGGTCTCCTTCCCCTGCCAAACTTAGCTGGCATTTACAGCCAGAGGTAAGAGGCTCCTGAAGTGCAGGGATAAACACCCAGCTGCTACACTCTTGACACCTGTCCTCCCAGCAGGCGCAGACTGCCAAGAAAACGAAGACAGCTGCTCTGAGAGGACCCACAAGCAGAGATGATGCAGTGGCCTTGCTGGTATCCTGGTTGGGGAATGCCTCTTTAGCAATAACCTTGACTTAGACAAAGGACACTTTCCAAGGAAATTCAAACCTACTCATGTCAGCTCAGGCTTATGGATGGACACTGAAGACCTATGGGCAGAAAATCGAAGTGGGGAACCACCAGGAATACAAGGCAACATAAGCCACATAGCTGTCTCTGAATGTGTTGCTTGCCTCCCCAAAGGCTTACAGACCCCTTGGGACACAGAGTGTAGATAGCAAGAAGAGGAGAAGGTGTTCATGGCACTTCGATTGTGCTTCTTTGGGTGTGGATGGTCACTGTAGGGCAGAATGACTAGCAGAATTATAGAGAATGGCACGGTGACAAAATTCTTGACAGAAGCAATGTAGAAGAGGGAAGGTTTGGGCTCATGGTTTCAGAGGATTTCAGAATCTCGTGGTAAGATCTCATGTGATTCCATCTGTGGTAGCAAGAGCTTGGTGTGGAGCATCTGCATTTTGGTTGCCTTGCAAGTAGACAATTAGACTACAACCAGAGATAGGTATAACCTTCAGAAGCCCATTCCTTGGTATTCTACTTGGCTAGATAGGTACCACATCTCAAAGGTTCTATAAACTTTTAAACACTTCCCCCTGCTGGGGACTCAGTGCTCAAACCATAAACCTGTGGGGAACATTCCAGATTCAGGCTATAAGAGGACCCCGATGTAGTCTAAGGAAGAATTCCCTTGTAACATAGCTGTCTCATGAAGCAATTGGCCACTCTGGGAGACTCTCACCAAGAAGCCATGGGCATTGCAGAAACATACACCTCCACAGAGGCCCCAGGATGTGGGAGCGTGAGTCCTGATACCTTGAGGAGATTCCTAGGGTGTCCTTGCCACATAGTTCTGGGAAAGTCAATTGCCCCTGACTTTGGCTGCCTTTCTGACTCTCATTGCCTCCTCAGGAAGGCTCCCTGTCTACAGAGAGGATGGTAAGGGTACTAATTTATGGAGCCTGGTTCTGGGGTTGTCTCAAAGGCCTTCTTTCAATCTGGTTCACATCATTCTGCTCTTCCTCACACATGTGTTATGAAAGTTCCTGTGAGTCTCTCTTACACACACACACACACACACACACACACACACACACACACAAACACACACAGAGAGAGAGAGAGACAGAGACAGAGAGAGAGACAGAGAGAGAGACAGAGAGAGAGGGAGGGAGAGAGAGCAGTATATTGGAAATGACTGCTGTGTTTTCCTTATCTGACATACACAATAAACCTTCCTCTGCTCTTGAATGAGCTTGTTTTGGCTTTGCACTTACCAAAATGGGAACTTGTTGCATTCAGTTAGAAATTGGTGAACTGGTTGGAGAATTTTCCCTAAAGGCTCATGGGCTTTTGCAACTTTACTTCCAAAGGGAGAGACAACGAGGAAAGCTCTGGAGACAACCCCTTTCACTGCTGGTAACAGGACTGTCTTCCTGTTCCACCGTTGTTTCTAGGTGGACTTGGCAGCTGCTTCAAGCATTTTGTTCCCAAGTTTCCCTGGGTTGATGGATGATGCCAGACTTTTGTTAGCTAACCAAGGCTCGAGAAGGACAATGGAGACTAGAAAAGCACAGAATAGTCAGCCACACATCTGAGACTGGTTCTTGTATCCAGAGGCTGAAAGATAATCTCCATCCTAGTGGATGTCAGAAGTCTGGGTTCTCTGTCTTGAAAGTGGAACACCTGTGCGTCAAATGTGTCAGGGAAGGTCTAGGGGCCTGACATGAATCTCTCCTGGTTGACAATGTAAAATGTGGAAGGTTGGAAAACACCTCCATCCTACAGATTATACAATTCAAAGAGAGTACAAGAACCAAGGGGTGTACGTGAACCCACAAATGCCTCCTCCTGTGGCTTAAGGCCAGGACTTACACTAAAACTAAAGGAAACCATATTATAAGGGACTTTGAAGATGGTTCAGTGGGTAAGATCATGAGACCCAACACTCACGTGAAAAGCCAGGTCCAGCTGTGTGTGCCTGTAACCCCAGTGTTGGTGGCAGGGACATGGTAGATGGCAGGTGTGTGCTGGCCAGGCAGCCTGGCTGACATGGTGAGTGTCTATCCAGTGAGAGACACTGTTTTAAAGGAACAAGGTAGCAAACCATAGGCAAGGACACCTGTATCTGCCTCTTGACCTCTGCATGCTTGCACATGGACATATGCACGCACACACCTATGTACTCACACTACACACACACACACACACACACACACACACACACACACACACACCTAAGCACAGCAAAGGACTACAGCTTTTAGAGAAAGCAGAGAGTGCCCTGGGAGCTTCTGGTCTACCATTTTAACCTTTCAAACACGTACCCTATGATGTTGACCTTGAACTAAGCATACTCAGGAATGTATTCCTTAAAGGTCCTGCTCAGGGATATACCTGCTTCTAGAATGTTTTCCTGTATGAACAGGTCCAAGTAGCCTCTAAAATCCCCACACATCCCTGGTTAGCGTAAGTAATCTAACATGTTAAGCAACTCCTGGGTTTGAGTCCTGCAGGACTCTAAACTGGTAATGTCTATATGGACCATATTAGCAATACCAGCAATACCAGACATCACAACTCTCCCCGAGGAGCCAGCATTCAGGCTCCTTAAACAGAAAACAGCACAGAAAATTCAGAAAGTGTAGAAAAGCATAAAGAAATAAATGAAACAACTGATGATCCCACTCTCCTAAGAGTGCTCTTAGAAACATCGTGGTGGCTGTAACTATTTTCATACACACCTGTATATTCCCCTAATTTCAGGCCACTCTGTATGTGCCCTCTCTTATCAGGCTTTGTTCTGAACATCTTTTCATTTGTTACACAGTCAGAAGTGCCATTTTTTAACTGACCACATAAGACATCTCTGTACAGCCCTAACATACTTTATATAACCTATTCCCACATATTTGTATATCTGGGTGGCTTCTAGTCCTTTACTGTGATAAAAACAAAAACATTGTAAGACACGTTCTGCTAGGAGCTGAATGTGGCTGAGTGGAAGATCACTTGCCTGGCATGTTCTTGGGCCTGCTGTCCATTCCCACCACAGAGCAAACAGTAGGGTTCTCCTAGGCGATCCTTACTGGCATCCACGGTTATTTTACTAGCATAAATCCCTAAAAGTGGAACTTAGGTGTGGAAATGTACAGCTATGTTATGCAATATTGACAAAGCACCCACTAGACATTAATGCTGTGCCCAGATGCCCATCCATACCTTCCTCATGTATTCAGATTTAATCAGAATAACAACAAAAACAGCATGCAAATTTGTCAGTAAACATATCCCTTATTATTTTAACTCACATTCCTGTTTGTTGTTTGTGACAGAATCTCACTATTAACTCAGGCTGGACTGGAACTCACTTAAATGGCTTGCTTGCAAAGACCCTCCTTCTTCAGCCTCAAGACCGCTGGTGTTACAGGTATGAACCACCATGCCCAGATTAATTTGCCATTTAAGAAAATTACTACCAGGCTTTTATATTTGTTTACTTTTTCATTTCTTTTGAGCATTGCTGGGAAGGTTGTTTCTACATTGTATAGTTTTTGAATAATCCTAGAATTGTAGGGAAATCATAGAGAGGTCGACAGCCCCACAGTCTGTCTTCCTCTAATGTGACTCCAGACCTTATTAAGATTTTTCCCACAAGTCTTTTCTCTACCATGATACCCAAGCCAGGGTCTTAAACGTCACCAAATTGTCTATTTACTGTCCTCTGGCTGGCTATGGGAACCTTGGAAAATGACTGTCTTATGTTTTCTCAGAATCAGATTGAGGCAATGGGTTTGGAGGGAGAACACTTGAGAAGTGAAGACCCCTTCTCTCCCAGTCATTCCCAGGAACACAGGCTGTCAATGTGACCTAAAACTGGTGATGTTAACCTTGACCATGGCTGAGGCGGTAGCTGTGGGGTTAACAGCCATGAAGTTACTATTTTCCCTTTTCTGCACTATTCTGTGGAAGTGAACCACTGAATGAAGCCAACTTTCAAGAGGAGGAGATTTGGGCTCCATCTGCTGGAAGGGGAATAGTATAGGCATCCTCTATAAAGATCTTTATTCTCATAGCAAAGATGTAAGTAATATTGTTTTATAAACAACAAATGATCATGGACTCTCTGGATTATAATTCTATTTTATGATTTATCTTGTGCTTGAATAGCCCAAGCTTTGGTGGTAACAAGCTGTCTCTGGGGCACCTTATCATCTGTTGTCTCACTATATGCTGGCTTTGTGTTTAATATTTTTGTACGTTCTGGAACCACAAGATGTTTTGAGTTTGTGCCGTATTTTCTCTACCCAGGTCTGCAGTCAGTCATTCCTCCAAGGGGCTTTGCTTTCTGTGATTGGGAAATGGTTTTTGGAGCCTTAAAGTCATATAATGTGATGTTCATTTCTTCTGGGGGACTAGCAACCCTGGGCCCTCAGCAGATACAGCTGGGAAAAGCATGTGTATGTTCACCCATACCCATACCTATATGAATTTATATGTACTTCTTTTAAATTTCTTACTGCTATTTACTCAGTGTGTGTGTGTGTGTGTGTGTGTGTGTGTGTGTGTGTGTGTGTGTGTGTGTGTGTTTGAATGCATGTGCCATGGGGCACATGTGGAGGTCAAAGACAACTTGTGGGAATTGAGAGTGGGCTGTTTTCCAACACGTGGGTCTGGGAATAAGACTTGGGCTATCAGGCAGCTGGAGAGATGGCTCAACAGTTAACAGCACTTGCTGCTTTTGCAGAGGAAAGAGGTACAGTTCCCAACATTCACATGGTAGCTCACAAGGATTTATGTAACTCCATTTCCAGGGGATATGACACCCTCTTCTGGCCTTTGCAGATAATACATGCACATGGCATACACAGACACATGCAGGCAAACATTCACACACATAAAATAAATCTTTAAAACAACAACAAAACAAACAAATAGGCATAGTGAGGCACACCTGTAATCCTAGCAACTGGGAGGTGGAGGAAGAGATATCAGAAGTTCAAAGTCATTCTCATTCACAAAGTGATAGCCTTCAGACCAGCCTGGGCTACATAAAATGTAATTAATAATTAATTAATTAACTTTTAATTGAAGAGAACTTCGTGGAGAGAGATATTTGCAGTTCTAGAACCCAGCATGCAGGGATATCCAGTCACAGCAGCCAAAGGCATTCTTCTGGGAATATTTGGCATTTTTGCAAAAGCCTCATAGAACAAAGGGCTTATAATCAAAACAAATCTATAAATATGTGGATTGTGTATTAGAGTTTTGTTAGAGGACAGAACCCATAGAGTGAACATGTCTTGAAGAGAGACTTTGTTAGATAGACTTACACAATACAGCCTGGGTAGTCCAACAATGGCTATCTGCACCCTGGAGAGGTTGAGAACCCACGAACTGTTCAGGCCATGAGGATGGAAGTTTCAGCTGTCTCAATCTAGTGCTGAATGCCTGCAGGGTCCCTAGGGAACTGATGATGTTCAGGTCACATTACAAGGCTCAAGAAGCTGGGTTCCAGTGTCAGCCAGGGATGGTGGGAGTAGCAACAGAGTGGATGCACTCACCAGCAGAGAGTGAAAGAGGGCAGGAAAAAATAGTAACTTTGTCCCCAGACCTCCTCATAGCTAAACTGATGCTGGAAGGTGCTACCCACTCTAAACATGCCCCCCATGGAATTCCCTCATAAATACCCATAGGAATGTGCCTTGCAGTTTAATGGAGATCCCATAAGTTGACCACCAAGATTAAACACCAAGATTCAGTCCGTTCATAGTGTAGGCATTGTTGTCAAGGACCTCAATGTGCACATAAGCTACTACCATTTCTTATTCATTTCCAGACAAGGCCCCTCTTCTGCTTAGGCAAACATGTTTCGTTCTGGTGACTTACAGGTATTGGCTCTTATGTCTTCATGGAGAAATCTTTCCATGTCTGTCACAAGACACAGAGGACTCCAAATGTCTCTCCCCAGGACCAGGCAGCCTTCCAGATGCTCTCTGTCCTTATTTCCAAAGAACACCTCAGAGCCTCTCCTATCCTGTCCATCTTCCAAGATGGAATTCTGACAGCATGTGCATTTCCATGCTTACTTGGTTATAGACTCTTTGAGACATCTACTCTACCTGTAGTTTTTTTGTTATAGTTATAAGAATAAAAGGTGGAGAAAGGGTGGGGGATGGTCACGAGTGAGGGTCCCAAGTGAGTGGGGTCCCAAGGTAAGGGACCATGTGGGAGAGCATAGCAGGTTCCATAGCAGGTGAGGGTGACTGAGGCAGCAAGGCGGAGGGAATAACACGCCAGGCAGATAGAGCTTAAATGAGGAGTTTATGTAGCAAGGGGAGTGAGGGAGAAGGAAAGAGACATAGAGGCACCAGAAACAGAAGAGGGGAGAGGGGGGAGAAGAGGGGGATAGCTGGTGACCACCAAAAGCAGGAGAGCGAGCCTAAGTAGGCAGGGGTTTGACTTTTAAAGGGGTCCTTTACACCTGCCTGCAGACTAGTATTCATGGAACCCTGGGCTGACCAGAGTACTGCCTGAGTGCATTCTGCCAGGTGACAGGGGCAGGCCAGCGTAATGCCTGCATCCTTACACTACCTATCTTCTTTGGAGCAGACCTGGAAGACTCTGGCCTATAGGCTAGGCTGAACTTCTTATCAGTCTGGTAAAACCTCCATTGCCTGAGGTCCACCCCCATTTTCTACGCCATTATTATTATTTGCCTCTCCCTTCTTTCTCATGATGCTCTCCAGCTGTCTGCATGTGAGCTTCAGAGGATTTAAAAGTGCAGTCCTGTCAATCTGAAGTGCTTGTTCCTATGCCCTCAGGATGACTGGGACACACCAGACTCCATCCATGTCTCACATCGTGTGGCCCATGCCTTGCTAGCATTTTTCTGAACTCTAAAAGTGTGTTTCTTGCCTGTGAGTTCTTTATATCAATCCTCTCCCTCTCCTGGCTTAATTCTTCAGCCTCCCACCAATTCCATGACATACTCCCATTTTCCTTCCACATGTTTCTTCTATTTTTACAAGTTTCTGTTACTTTCAAGACAGAAAAACAAACAACACCAACTTCATAACTTACAAAAAAGGGGTTAATGTTATTAGTCTAAGATGCATGGTCCCGTGGGTCTGTTTACACAGGATTCATGCTCAGAAACCTCCAGCTTGGGTTGAGTGGTGCCTGAGGAGGACCACACAGTCCTGGCCCAGGTTGGACATAGCGCTCTGCAAAGGGAATGGCTGCCTGCATCAATCCATTCTTTCCAGCAGCCAGTGGCAGCTGTGCTCTGCAAACAGCCTCTCTTGAGCTCAGGGACCAGCAGCTTCCGGGCCAGCACTGCTCATCCACTGCGTTCACCTTGCATCCTCAGCAGTTGTGTGCTCAGGCTTCCAGGAGGTGCATCTGATCTCTCAAGCAAAGAAAAGTTGGGGCGAATGACTAGGGAGTCCCAGGAGCTAGTCACCAGGACTAAGCGGCTCCTTTCATCCTCTTCCCTGGGACCTGGCTGGTCTTGAGTTTAGCTTTGACTCAGAGAATGTGGTGGAAGCCAGGCTGTGCCAGCTATGACCCTGCTGTGAGAGCCCTAGAAGCTTCATTACCCTGGGATTCTGAGCCCAGTGCGCTGTGGAGAATCTGATATGGTCGGCTGGGAAGTGAGAGTCCCTGTAGGGGTCGCCAGGTGCTTGAGCGTGTGCATGGGACATGCCAGAGGAATGTGTACGGAACTTTCCTCCCCACCAGCCCAGCTGATGCAGCTGTACATAAGTCCAGCCTGAACCAACAAAGTCATCAACCAGAATTGGGGGCCATAAATGTCACAGCTTCAACCTACTGAGTTAGAGGCCATCTGTCATATGGCACAAGCTAATAAAGGGAATCCAGCAGGGAGGCCACACCTGTCTGGCTGTAGGGAACTTACAGAAGTATGCCAGCCCCTACCTGAGTGGTGGGGGTACAAGAGCTGAAAAGGCTCCAATAGAGAGGTGACAGGTGTGACAGGATGGCTAAGGAAGCTTGCCTCTGATGGCCCCTGAGCTCAGCAGCAGCTGTCTGCAGAGCAAGCCTGGCAGGCACCAGCTCTGGAGGTGAAAGGGCAGCTAGGCCGTGCCTCTCCCACGAAATTCCAGGCAGCACCTACCCTGAAACAAGGAAGAGATTAGCTTGCTGCTCCTTATCCTCCCCCTTCCTCTCTCCATTATCCAGCCCTGAACCATGACTGAGCAGAAGAGACAATGATTAATTCAATCTGCACACTCATGGAGTTATAATTACCAGGTGGAGTTAAATGACAGCCCCAAAGAACTTCCAGTACAATGAAGGAGGGTTGGGAAAGGCGGTGTCACTTAGATTTCCTTGGGTTCAGGAGAAGGGGAGACTGAAGTCTAAAGGTGTAGGGCACCTCTCCTGGACTCCAAGGAAAGAGGAGTCCAGGAATGCAGGGTAGGAGTAGTGGGCAGGAGGGACAAAGAAGGCATGTGTGGGCTGGGGAGACAGCTGTGTGGATGGAGCACTTATGGTGCAAGTGTGGAGGCTGGAATCCCTAACACCAGAGTAAAAAGCTGAGGGGGTGTGGCAGTTGCCTGAAATCCAGAGCTCTGGAGGCAGAGCGGAGCCCTGGGGCAAGATGGCTAGCTAGACTTATGGAATCACTGAGTTCCAGGTTCAGAGAGACCCTCCACAGTAAATAAAGTGGGGAATGAATGAAGAAGGCACCAAACTCTCTGCAGGCCTGCACACATGCACACAGATGCCTGCATGCACATAAGCCCACATGTGTATGAACACACACACACACACACACACACACACACACACACACACACACACACAGAGGCACAATGGAGCAAAAGACCCCTTCCCTACTGCAGGTAGCTCCTTGGGAACCATCACTTCCTCCCCTCTGAGGTTTTCTTTCTTCCTCTTCCAGTTCCCAGAGTGATGCTGATAAGTTTTCTTCCAACTCTGTCCCTGTCCAGACCTATGATAGCTCCATATAGAGAGCTGACAATTATAAAAGAGCTACAGAGTCTTAAAGATGACTCTAGAGAGTGGCTCTAGCCTTGGGACAGCACAGACTCTGGCAAGAAGCTTGTATAGTGTGATCATCTGTCACTGAGGAATAAGCAATGGAAAGATACCTTGGCTATCAGTGCCATGATGTGCTTGGAGCCCAGAAGCAGGCTGAAAACCACACCAAGCTATTAAGGATGTGCAGACACCTGCTCTTCTAGAAGAGCTTTTAGTGCTTTAATTCCAAAAGACAGAGGAGAGGGTTTACAGGCTCTGAAATGGGCATGGCAGAGTGTATAACAGGGGGAAAGTCTAGGGGGAGGGGTAAGGAGAGGGGGGCGGCAGGGAGAGACCACCATGGCCCAGAGACCCCTATGAGACTTCACGCTCCAGCTGCTCTGGGAGAAACAGTCCCTGTGAATCACTCTGTACCCTGACACAGTGCCATCATCGCCTCGCCTGTTTAGGAAGCATCCACGCAGCTTGGAAAAGCAGTAGCTACAGAGTACAAGTTCACTCCATTTCCTACCCTGCTGCTGACTAGCCTTCTCCCAGGCTCTTCTGTCTCCTGAAACTTCAGTCAAAACAGAGGGAGGGAGAGGTACGCTGTGGTGGGGGTTTACACTGAACCCATGGCCCTGAGCCTCAGGCTAGTTATCAGTGGTAATGGTAAATGCAAATTTAATGAAAAGTGAGCTGTAAAATTGTAAAAGATGACAGTCATGTATAAAATACCAATTAACAGGGGGGGGCATTCCTTCCAGAAGCTGATGGTCCTCCAAGGCTCAGCTTCCTACTTTACCTGGCCCTCTACTATTAAATGCCCCTCTGTGGCATGCAGCTAGTCTTCTGAGTAGGGCAAGTGGGCAAGAGCACCATGAGAACAAATATGACCGCCTACACCACGCCCGCTGCCCCGCCCTGAGTGGCAACAAGCAGGTGCCTAGACTATGTGGATCCTGGCTCCACTCTGATCTTTGTTCAGAACAGAACTGGCCCCAGGCGGAGCCCTGAATGAGTCCACCTCCTTTCAGGCCAGGCCAGGCCAGAGCCAGAGCAGGCCCAGACAGTGACAACACCCATTTCACAAGAAACAGGAAACCAGTTTACCAGCCTTAAAAATAGAACAGACAAAACCCCCAAAATAGGAGGCTGTGAGCATGGGGCAGCTCAGGTTTCTTCAGTTGCTTCCTGATGGGTCACAGAGCTTGTGTTGTTGTTTTCGATCTCATGAGAAAATGCCTGGGAGTGCCCTTGTGGAGGTGACCCAAGTGTGTGGGCTGAGACCAGGAGGCAGGCTGCCCAATCAAGCTTCCTGTCCTGCTCAGGCTCCACCTCCTCAGGCACTGGTCCAGCTACTGACCGTTCCAACCACAAGGGCCACAGAAGCTCTGACCTCTGTCTTGTCCCTGGCATTTAAGAAAAAGTGAGTCTCTCATATTCAGCATTGTGTCTCCTTGAGGCCCCTCCTCACCTGTGCAACCCCACCCACCCTAAAACTGCTTCTGCAAGTCCCCAGAGACCCCACCCCCAGGTCATGCCATTTGAGCCATGCTGACAGCAGGCATCAGGCGTGCCCTCCAATGGACCTTGACAGACATGGAGCCAGGCCCATGCTGCTCCCTTGGCCAAGAACACCATTCTTTGGCACAGTCCCCTTAGAAGCAATCTTCCTGGAAGGGCATGACTGCCTCAGTGACACCCTCAGGGATAATGCCCCAGGGCCCCCTGATGTGTCAGCTCTTAGCCTCTTAGAATCTGTATTCAGTGCACTTCGATCCTGTGGATTTGGTGACATCTAAATACGTGGCTCCTCTCTTTCTTTCTTTTTTTTTTTTTTTCTGGCATTGCTGAGAGGCTTACGCCAAATTTACTTGTCATCTCCAGCAGGCTTCCATCCTGCCCTGTCCTGCCCTGTGACTCTATACTCTTCCCTTGCTTCTCACACCAACTTCCTTGTTAACCGCATTTTCCTTTCATATGGAATGCATCTTCTCTAATCTCTATCTGGAACAAGGTGAGAAATGCATAAATAACCAAGCAAATCACTCTCACTTAGAATGTACACTCCTGACCTCTGCCTAGCCACTCTGCACGGGAAGGCTTCCCTCTAGTGGTACCCCACCCCCTGTCTGCATCTTCCTGAGGAATTACACAGTTCTGTTATCAGCTGCCTTGTGTTTTCTGGCCATCTGCCCCCACCACTGAGAAGGCTCTAGGTAAAGACTAACGTTCATCTCTGCCACTCTCTATATTGGTCACTTCACACCCAACTGCTTAGATAGCCCTCAAGATAGCCTTCAGGGCAAGGACCACAAGGATGGAACAGAGCCCAGCAAGACTAATTGTTTTCACAAGGACAGGTAGGATGGAAGGCAGAACTCTGAACATCAGTGTCCAAACCTCATCCCGGGCTCACATTATGGTCACTCAGCCTGCGAAAAACAGCTCCCATGTAAAAGAGTAAAAAAGAGAAAGAGGGGGAAATTGATTCCCTTAGATCATCAAACAATTCACGTGGAAGGCAATTTCAACTGCACTATTTATGGCATTTTAAATGACTCAATTAATAAAATTCTGTTTTCCAGAAAAATGCAGATGCACTGAACTGTGGAGTCCTCTGATAGGTCAGTTACAGCAAATGCTTTATAAAATATAACGAATCAAATCCTTGTGTTCTTTTCTTTCCTCCAGTGTTAGAGATGGAACCCAGAGCCTTGTGCATGCTGGGCAAGTATTCCACCGCTGAATTGTGCCTCAGTCCCTAACTTACATGTACTCCCATCTTCACCTACACACACACACACACACACACACACACACACACACACACTCACACACACACACTCACACACACACACTCACACACACACACACACTCACACACACACACACTCACACACACACACTCACACACACACACACACACTCACACACACACACTCACACACACACACACTCACACACACACACTCACACACACACACACACACACACACACACACACACACATTTTCAAACTCTAGGAAGTGGTGACAGCATAAAATGCAACCAGAAGAGCTAATTTTGCAAGATGCTTCCAGAAGAAAAGAAGGCAACTCTCCTTTCAAGAAAGGGTATACATTAACCATGATGGCAGCCTTTTCCCCAGCCCTCTAGTGTCCAAACCATTAAAGTATAAAGGATCTGAAATACATAATAAGCCCATATGGAATTTGGTTGCCCTTATACTTTTAAATGCCCCTTACTCTGATGCCAGGGCACAACAAAGGAAAGAGACAGAGGCTGTGTGGGTTTGGGTCCAAATGACCTTGGTCACAGTTGGGGCTCTTCATCAGAGCCCCCATTTCCACCTGTGTAACCTATGGAGGAACTAAATCATTTATGTAAGAAAGTAAGTCTGTATCCGTTCAGTATCAAAGCAACTCTCACCCTACCACCACCTGCCCCTGGCTGTTTTAACCTACGGTTGATTGACTCTGGATACAGAATCTTTGAACAGAAAGGGTCAGTTGGACTCTTGCTAGCCTTGCTGTATACATAAAGGAACTAGGCCTAAAGAGGGCAGACAGTCTACTCATGGTCCATATCATAGCAAGGGTGAAGTTAGACTTGAACTTGGCAGCCAGGCTGCAAGATACAAGTACCTGAGCATTCTTCCTGTCTTCCTGTCTCTGTCTCTATCTCTCTCTCTGTCTCCCTTACTCTCTCGTCTGACACTGTCTTTCTGGTTACCTACTGGTGCAGCTTCTTAAGCCTCTGCCTCTCCCAGCTGCAATCATCTCCCAAGCAGGGCCATAAGCCTTCTCCAGTGGTACCCCACCCCACCCCCAAGCTAGCCTTGGTAAAAGCACTTGATGAGCACACCAAGACTAGTGGACTCTGGATGGGGAGAAAGCCCACAGTCCAGTCTGGGCTGGGACCCAACAATTTGTTAACTTAATCAGGCAGATGTGGAAAAGGTGTTGTCATGGTGGCAAAGTTTCTATTCCAGGTGGCCAGGCCATAATTAAATGTCTTGACCCACACACCTCCAATTATTGCATAAGAGCTGGTTTCCCAGCCAGTTAACTAGCAATTATAGAACCTTCCACCAAAATTCCAAACCACTTAGTAAAGGTCACTCCCTTTATTTTTCAGATTTAGGGGTAGAAGTGGGATGGGATTGGTGCCTAGATTACAAGTGACATCCATTATTCAAAATAGGCTTCTTCCCATGGCAAACTAGAGCTGGCATTGCAGCCCACAGGCCTCAGAGGTGGCTGCTACAAGGACTTCTGCTTATGGTGGGTGTATCACTGTATGTTAGATACCATGATGGGTGCTTATGAGGGATATGACCCTATTCTTAGGAAACTGGATAGCTGAGTCTTCTTGCTTCTGCTTTTATAGAGGAATAAGCAGGGTCACATAGCTCTACTTAGAAGATTCAGAATTTGTACTCAAGTCTATTTGCCTCTGAGCAATAGGCTCTGCTATTAGGATGACTTAGAGCTAAGACATCAAGTCTGAAGCTCAGAATAGGGCTGGCTCTGTGCTGCTCAAGAGCTACTGAGAAGTCTCAACATTCTTCGCTTCTGGCCTATCATTGAAGACTTGATTGATGTCAGGGTCTCATCAGGCTCTGTAATGATTACCATGTTAGGGCAATGAGCCTTCTCCTTTGATAGCTGAGATAGACTTTTATATTAACTAGAGAGACTTGGGGCAGATCAAAGATTGTAAGGCCTGGGAAGAGAATGACAGATACCAAAGATACAGCCATTACTCTTTCACTTGCCCTATACTGCCCCTGGCAGACGTGACAAATCAATAGTAATGGGCGGGCCAGGTCCCTTCTCAATGCAGCTGCTTCCCCTCGTGGACTGAAATAGACCAGGAGATGAATATTACTCCTCCTCATCCTTCTCACTGATATGATGGCTACAATTCCTACATGCAAATGTCTGAATGTGGTTTGACTCGTGATTATTTCTTAATTTATGAATTTATTTATGTTTTATAAAAGCATCCAGTCAAACAGAATTTAAAAGTGTATCTAACTCATTCTTAACAGAATAAATGTTCCTATAGTCAGAAACATCCCTCAAAGTCCAGAGTATAAATAAGGTTAATTATGAGTGCATCCCCCCAAGGTCTGCACAATAGATTCTTAACAAGCTTATAGGAGATGAGCAGGGGGGAGGGGAAGAGGATAAAAACTAAGGGAAGTGGAGGGGCTCTGAGGACATACTGCCAACATCACCAGTCTACCAGTATTCACACCTGCCTGGGGACTGTCCCAAGCCTATAAATTAATTTTCAGATGCCTTGTTCCAGGGGAGAAATGTCCAAACAATACCCTCATCTGGTGAGGAGGAACCGCAGTGTGCATGCCAGATGTGTGTGGGTGCATCTCTCCACACTACAACTACACTGGCTTATTCCAGCTCCTGTGTTCGGGACCAAAAGCCAGCCTCGGGCATTTCACAGGCAGACCTCACCCAACACTTCACAGACAGTCTCCCAGCCACCCACAAGAACTAGATGGGTTGGGTAATTGAAGAAATGTGCACATCCATGGGTCTGAAACAGCAGGCATGGTTCTTTGGCTCCTGAGCAGGGCTTAAAACAACCATTTCGATTGCTTATCCCAACAACTAAATCACACAGAGCAGATACAGTGCGCTGCCTGTTCTGTGGAAGAGAACAAGTCACTACAGCACCACAAGCATCCACAGTGTCAGGGGCTACAGCTGATTCTTGGGTCCAGGAAGAAAGACCTCATCTAGAGGGAAGACAGATGCCAAATGCCCACCCTGGAATCCTTGCTCCCTATCTGCCACCGCCCTCTGCCTGGGTCTCCACCCAAGAGGAGAGTACTGTCCCTTGCAATCAATGGCCACTTGGGTGGGGACCGCCTGCCAGCCCCAGCAGGAGGCTCATCCTCACTCTGAACAAGTTGCCTGCCCCAGCTCTTAGCAAGCCCCATGGAGCTCTCCAAGGTACTGACCCTCATTCTTTTCTGGGGCCTCATTGTGAACAGGGATTCCCAAAGATATGGTTGTATTCTTTAAAAATAACTCACCATCGAACTGCTTGTGTCATTTAAACAGATGCTGTTGTCAATTTTCACTCCCATGGGTACCTCTGGGAGGTCAGCTGTCCTCTGTGGCATGTGGGCCACAGATTATCTTACAACAGCCCTGCAGCTTTTGAAACCACCAGATCTTCACTTAAATCTGCCCTACACCTTGACCGTGCCCTCTTCCCAGTGCCTGCCTATCAGCTCTAGATGTTCCAGATGACCTTTTGCAGCCCTCAGAGGGCACTACATCTGGTTATTGATTCTCTCCCCCGCTTGCCTCTGTCCTGAGCTGCTGCAGGCTCTGGCCAACTGGGGCAGTTCCAGCCAATCATCTGGACCTTCTTCCTCATGGTGGGGACAGTGGCCCCTGCTGGTCTCCGCTGAAGAACATATATCACTGCAAAATCCAGGGTCTGTGCTTCCTGCTTGCTTGCTGTTCACTTGCTTTGTTTAGGGAAAGAGCCTGGCAGGGACTGAGTTATCTTCACTACTTCACCCCATATAAATCAACAATGGTGAATTAGTAAACTCACTGTGCTCTGTTCTAAGGGCTCCAGATGCATCTGCCTCATTTCCAGTCATCCACTCTGTAAGGCTGTGCTATCATTATCCTCTCCTTGTGGCTACAAAGGAGGAGACAGACTACGGGGAGTAGAGGGACACATACAAAGAGGTTTGTGATTCATCCAGGTAGCAGGCTGGACACGGCAAACCTACAGTATGCACACAGTTCGGGCTCCTCCAAAGATGCCTCCTCCCTGACAATATGCTGAGGAGGTTGGGGAATGGCAAGATGCCAGGAGGAAATAAGAAATACAAGTTGACAGGTAAAAATTAGGAAATAGGTAAGCCCTTGTGTGGTGGGGGAGCTAAAATAAATTCCTAAAAGAAGGTCAATTCACACAACAGAAGCCATTGTACACACAGGGATGACTTCTTTTTGAACACCTAACTTGGAGCTCGAAATGGGTTTTTTTTTTTTAATAAGGACAAGCACGCAGAGGCTCAGGGGAACCCCCAAGAGCATATACACTATAAAGAAGGGTGGCCACAGGCATTGGCTTGAGAAGACAAACATTGTGAAAAGCTGTTTGTTGTTAGCCATGAAGACCCCGAGATCACAGTTCACTAAACAAAACAAGCCCTGTCATTAAACTGTTTACTGCTTGGCATAAACACAGTTCACAAGTCAATGAGGCTGCCCAGTCCCTCCTGCAGGGGGAGCTAAAAGCACTCCTTCCCATATGCGGGACTTTCTCCAACTGCCTGCAAAAGGAGTAAAATGGTCAAATTCTGTAAAGGCTGAAAATGGGCAGGTGTTTCACAGCAAGCCACAGACTAGAGATCACTTAAATTCTGACTACCCTCCTCTGCAACAAACAGCTGGACCACATCTGCATTGTGTTCCCATCTGAACACCTTATTTTCAGAGTGTTGGTGACAAGTTTCTCCAGGAAAAAAGATTAGCAAATATCAAGACAGATCAGCAAGGCTGTGGAGGGTCTCTGCTCCCTGATGGAGCCTATGGGGATGATGCAGGGGTCCAGTACCCCTAGAGCCACTCAGAATAGAGCAGTTACTTAATCATGGCCACAAATACTCCAAGGCCTCTGAGATTCTCCAAGCAGCTGTCTCCAGGTTCTGAGCTAAACCTTTCACTTTTGAGATGAAGACAAATGCTGAGGCTCTGGTTTCTATGCACGGTAAAAACTGTAAGAGGCTTTGGATCCAGTCATCCAGATCCTAATACAGAACTCCCCCCATCTGGCCAGTATTCGGGACTGTTCTTCATCAAACATAGCTTGTCTTTCTGGTGATATGGAAGCCTTTCAAGGTGACTGGAAAACAGTGACTCATACCTTCCAGGCATTCTCCACCAGCTGGTCCTCTGGTCCCCTCCAACACACTGAACAGGATGCAGAGGCATAAAGGAAGGCAGAGAGCCCATGTGCCCATGTACCCTCTCCCAGTAGGAAGCTAGAGAGCCCATGCATGAGTCTATGAACTCTCTCCCAAACCACTACCAGGGAGTTAGGTGTTACTTATCAGCAAGACTCTGTGAACAGAGGCTGGAAATCTCTCCTTGGCTGCTGCCTATACAGTCATCCTTCAATATCCACAAGTGATTGGTTCCAAGGTCCCCGCACCAGCACCAGACAAGTCTTAAGTCCTATATATAAAATGGTACAGTACTAGCATATAACCTGCACATCTCTGAAAGACACTTCAAATATTTTTAGATTATTTTTGCATCTAACACAATGTAAATGTTATGTAGTCACTCACCATATATTACATATGCAACCATATATGTGGTGGGTATGGCTAAGGAGTAATGAGTGAGGGAAAAGAAGACAGTATATATTCAATCAGATACCTCACAATTGTTTTTCTAAATATTTTAGATTTGCCGATGGTTGAACCTACAGATATAGAACCTGAAGGTGTGGACAGCAAATTATATACTTGTTTAACACTGTAGAAACCTTCCTTCAGAGGGCATCAGGTAGGAAGGATCAGTGGTCTCTGAGAAGTAGAAGAGACCATTAAAAAGGCAGAAAGTGAAGAACCTACTCCACCCCCCCACCCTCCACAACCCCCCCTCCCTGCAAACACACACTTTCTACACCATAATGTGAAGCATATTTCCTTCTGGGTTCCAGGGTATAGCCCCAGGTCTGAACACTAGGTCTTCGTGGCTAGTCTGCACAGGGGGTCCCACTACAAAGACCCTGACAGTGCTGTCTAGGGACCCAGCACAGGCTCATGTGGTAGAGGCAAAAGTTTCTGCCTACCATGATGCCCTGGACTGTCTCACCTAGGGCTCCAGTACCCTCCTGCAGTTACCCATGGCTGCCCATGTCCTGGAGCGCTCTGAAGTTTCTGTCCTTCAATGCCACACCCAGTGTGTTCTCCAGTGGAAGGGGTTTCATTTCTTGATATGCTTGTGTTCTTGACCTTGCACACTAATTCTGCTGTCTGAGGGAAATCCCCAGATGACACTGAATTATGGGAGCCAGGAATTTAGACTCCTTTTTTCCATCATGGATAAAATTCAAGCTCCAATGTGTCATGTTTGTGAGGCTCTGGAAAGCCAACTGCAGAGGCCAAAGAAGAGAGAACACTCAGCACATACCAGGCTGGCATGAGCTCTGTGCTCACACCATCAGAGCTGGAGTACAGAACTTCAACAGAACCCAGTTATGTGAGTGAGGGTAATCCCTGCCCTGTCAGACCTTCTACTCATGTGTTATACTCAACATCTCAGTGAACATTCAGGACTGCCATGCTGGTTAGTGTGTTCCCATTTCACAGGTGAGGAACGGCAAAGCGGGGGTTTTGAGGAGTCACATGACTTGGACTCACATAGCTGAGCTGAAAATACACAGAACTAGTATTTGGTCTCAGGTCTCAGCTCCCCAAGGCCAGTGTCTCCCCCGAGACTTCAGATGGGAAGTTTACAGGACCTAAGTGCATCAGTTTTCCAAACTATTGTCCTGGAATGCATTAGGTTCAGTTCCTCATGCCTCTCACAGCACACTAATCTTGTAATTATTATTCATTTATCGCCATTCTGTACTGCAGGCCCATATGACAATTTCATTATGCATTAATATTTCCATCCCATGGACATTAGCGGAAGCAAAAAAGTTAGTTCCCATTTTCAAATGGAAAGCTACTACTTTTTAAAAAGAATTTCTTTCCATAAATCCATTCATTCAACCATTTTGTATTTTTTTTTCAAAAGCATTTATTGTCTATTACATATATAGTACTGTTCTTGGGTTTGGGGATATAGCAGTGACTGAAACAGAAAAGTTCCCCGCTAGATCAGAACTGATCTAGCAGAGGACATGGACAATAAACACAGAACAGAAATGAATAAGATGGTTCCAGATAAGAAATGACAAGGGAAAATAAGGTAGGATTTGAGGGGCTAGGCTAACAAGAGTGGCATTTGAGCTAATACTTGATGCCTGCCAGCTGAGAAGAGCCAGTCATATAAAGATGGGGTGAAAGAAAGTTCCAGGGATAAGAAACAAGTGTGGATGGGAAGGGAGTAGGGGTGGCCCGTGCTGCCAGGATTGTTTTCTAAGCCAAACACAGGAAATTAGATGTGTAAATGCATGCCAGGCCTAGAAGGCAGTGGAAGGGACTCAAGGTGCATCATATATTCAAGGCTGAGAATTAAAATGGTTTCTAAAGTTAGGCTGCTGAAGCCCATACACCAAGGGTGTGATTAGTCACCAGCGGGCTTCGAGCATGAGTTCCCTGAGAACTGGGGAATGAGTCAGGGTGGCCCTAGAGGAGGGGCCTGGAACAGGAAGAGGAAAAATGCAGAACCGCTATTGAGCTCAGGTCAGGCAGGGTCCTTCCACACTTGAGACACTACCATGGGAGGCTCAGAGGCATGGAACACATGTGAGTGACAAGAGAAGTGTTAGTGCCAGCACCGGGCAGAGTCTGTGTGGCTTCCACACAGCAGCTGCCCACTCAGCTCCCCAACGGGCGAGGCAAGCAGTGCAGGAGTTTTGCTTACTTCAAATCAAATCCAGAAAGCAAGGTTTTGTGAAATAACCACAAACACCATCCATCCCTACAGCACTTGTTAGCAATTTAAAATAGGCTCTTTCATGTGCAGGCCTCCTGGGAGGCCAGGGAGGAAGATGGGCAGGCAAGGCACGTGTATTCCTCACCATTCCCTCTGGCTTCATCTTGCCAGGCTTTGCCTGCACTAACACTGTCCCCCTGAGGGATCTTCCTCTACCTTTCCAGCTCATACAGGAGCTCCTGAAACACACACACACACACACACACACACACACACACACACACACACACACACCTTGCTGACACTCCATCCCCTACAAGCCTTGAAGCACCCTTCTTTACAGCATTTACTGCATGTGTGCACACCATGGTTCACATGTCCACGCTCCCCCCAACCTGTGGGTAAAGATGGCCACCCACCTTGGGTGGCTGGAACCACCCCAGCCCTTGACACAGGGTGGTCGGTGCCCAGTACTTGTTGCTCAACCCACTGCCAGCTGAGAAGGGTTTCTTGCACTGCCAATGATGGCAAAGCTGAGACTATGCACAAACAACCGTTCACAGCCCCAGCCACAAGGGATGGTGGTATGATACAGGGGGCAAGGGGCTTTGAGAGGCCAGTAATTTGGAGCTGAAGAAATCAGGCCTCCACTGCTCACAAGTAGGATGCTGAGGAAATGAGGACAATGCCTGCCTGGTGTCAAAGCTAGGCAGGGGAGCTGGGAAGACCAGAGAAGTTTTGCATATTCAGCTAGGGTATCAGTGGGATCCCAGGTCACTGAGAGGACCTGTGGCTCTGTGCTCTATTTAGACATTTGCTTAGTGGCTGGAAATCACAGCCAGGATGGCAATGGTGGCCCCACACTAACATAGGTGGAATGAAATGAGAGCTTTCGCCATTCCTAGGAAAGTCCTTTGAAATAACATGAACCCCACCCTTTAAGAACCAATGTTCTTTAATCCCAGCACTCAGGAGGCAAAGGCAGGAGGATAACTGAGTTCCAGGCCAGCCTGGTCTACAGAGCTAGTTCCAGGGCAGGCTCCAAAACAATAAACACAAAACAAAACACAAACAAAAAACAAACAAAAGGACTAATGCGTCTTCTACAATGCCAGTGGGATGTCACCTGGGGCACTTCCTGGGACACTTCATCCTTTCAAAGTATCCAAACCTGGTCTTGACCCAGGATGGGGGCTGAGAGATCATTAGATTAGTGTCACTGTCCAATGAAGGTCAACACAGCAATGTCAGAGATCTACAAAGCCTGGGAGACTATCTGTGAAGTCGCAGTACCACAATTCTGGACTACAGAAGGAGTTCCTGAGGAGCCATCAGAAAGCACCAATACATTCAACAGACAAGCAGCAACCTGTGGGAATGGGCCATGCATAGAGAGAAAATACAAACAGATAGTCACAGCAATGCACTGAAGAGATCCCAGGCATATGAGGAATTAGGAAAATGCCAAAATAACCTCAATAAGAGGCTACCAAACTCCTATGGTAAATGGTGGTTGAGTGGGTGCAATCGGTGAGTGGAAATCTCACCCTGATGGTGGGAGAAAGCAATGTAGCAGGACATTGAAATAAGTGATCTTCCCCCATGATCCAGAAAGGTCACTCCTGGATGAAAATCCCACAGAAATAGTCACAGGGCTCTGTCAGAGGCCATTGGTGAGGGAATTCACACTGCTTGGCAAAACCAGGAACTAAAGGCAACCTATCCGATGGAGGGAGAGGGAGAGTGGAGGTTATGTCACAACTGTAATCAGGGAGATGGAGAGTGGAGGTTATGTCACAACTGTAATCAACAGGCTGTCACCAGGAGCCCTGCACTAGATGTGAGATAGCCCGGAGAAGGTTTATGCACGACACTGAGTGGAAAGAAACCTAGCGGGTAGCATGTGACAGTGCTTCATTGCACTGGAGAGAACAGTTTTCATGTCCAGCACACCAGCTAAAATCAGGAACTTGTAAATAGGGTTTCCCCACCCCACCCCTGTACATCTCAGCTCTGTCTCACACCTTCCTGACAATCCCTCAACTTCCTCACTGGCAGAGCCCCAAGGTAACCCAGGCAGAAATGGGAGGGACATGGGTTGAGTGGTCCCCTGACAAGCTCAACTTGAGAGAGTGAAAATTCTTAAGGCAGGAGAATAGAGAGTTAGAGGCCAGCCTGGATAACAGTCAGTTCAGTCCCTCCCTAGAATAAAACAATCCAAAATGAAACAAGTTACTCAGTGAAACCCTGCATTGAAATTCCATTGCTTGACAAAGGAGGCTGCTTGGGGAGAGGGTGGCTTAGGGTGGGGGTGGGGTGGGGGTGGGGGAGCTGCTTATCTCCATTTTACAGAGGCAGGAGCTGAGCTGGGAGAGGCTTTAAGCAGTTTGCTTCTGGGCACTCAGCAAGTTACATTCTTCATATCTGACATTAAAATCAAGGAAACTGGATTTAGAGCCCATATTCTTTGTATGTTTGCTGGTCTCCTTCTTCTTCTTCTTCTTCTTCTTCTTCTTCTTCTTCTTCTTCTTCTTCTTCTTCTTCTTCTTCTTCTCCTTCTTCTCCTTCTTCTTCTTCTCCTCCTCCTCCTCCTTCTCCTTCTCCTTCTCCTCCTTCTCCTTCTCCTTCTTCTTCTTCTCCTTCTTCTCTCTGTCTCTCTCTCCCTTCTTCCCTCCCTCCCTCCCTCCCTCCCTCTCTCTGTCTCTCTCTGTCTCTCTGTCTCTCTCTCTCTCTGTGTGTGTATATGCATGTACACATGTATGTTCTGAACTCTTAATTACAAACAGAAATGCTCAGCATCTATTCACAAGAATACATTGTGTCCACCCCAGCTCTGTCTGGCCTTTGCTATTTAACCCTCAGTAGCATGAATGTTTTCTGTGCCCATCCCAAACTTGGTCTGTCCCCTAAGGGTTTCATTGCTCCTGTTTTTCTGACTCAGTTCCTCCTTTGTCTTTATTCTCCTTTTTGTCAGTTTGGTCTTGAGTAATCCCTTATGACCTCTTTGCATTTACTCTTTGAGTTTTCTTTCTCTCGGAACTCACTCTTCTTTTCACATGCAAACATTTATAGCTACATATTTCCCTCTCAGAACTGTTGTGACCATTTTTAGCTAGTTTCAAAATGCTCCATTTTCATTATCATTCAATTCAGATGTATACTTTTAAGATTTCTTGTTTGGTTCATCAATTATTTATAAGATTTTTTAAATTTTCTAACTTAGGAGCTGAAGAGATGGCTCGGCGATTAAGAGCACTTATTGCTCTTGCAAAAGACCTGGTTCAACACGGTGGGTCACAATCATCTCTAACTCCAGATCCAGGGGACCTAAAGCCCTCTTCTGGCCTCTGTGGGTACCACACACACACACACACACACACACACACACACACACACACACACACACACACACACACACACGGAGACAAATACTCCTGTATATAAAATAAATAAAACTTTAATTTTTTAAAAAGTACCATGGGGTAATCATTGATTCTGAGTTAACTGATTTGTGGTCTAGGACATATATGATGTTGAGGCTTTATGGTTAGAGAGATACATAATACTAAGACTTTTGAAACATGGACATTTGCTACATGGTCAAATTTTGCAAATGGTTGTATGTACTTACAGAACAGGTGCTCTCCAGGTAACAGAGGTGGGACTTGAATAAATACTGTAAGTCAAAGGGATAGCAAAGGTGCTCAGTCTGTGACACACACTCTCTACTGCTATTACAGAGCAGAGACCGCCATGGTGAAGTCTCATAAAAACTAATGTGACTTGTTCCAATAAACTTTATTAACAACAACAACAAGTAGGGGGTTTGCCCATAGGCCATCATCCCCCTATTTCTGCTCTAGACCAAGCTTGTTAAATGGTACCACAAATGTTCTACATGCCTGATAACCCTTTTGTCTGCTGGTGTTTGGAGAAACATGTTTAAATCCCCTTTATAACGATGGATTTGCCAAGTTCTTGTCTAGCTGCCAGGTTACACCTATGGATTCTGAATTTAATTCATGAAGGGCAAACAAGTTCAGAACTGTTACAGCTGCACTATTCAACGGCTTTTATTTTCAATCCCTGTGATAACTGTAGGTCCCAGCTTGCCCGAGACAGTCCAATTTAATACATGTTTTTACACTGTGCAGTGTGTATGTACGTGTGTGTGTGTGTGTGTGTGTGTGTGTGTGTGTGTGTGTGTGTGTGTGTTTAGCAATTAAATCTAGGGCCTAGCCCATTCTAGGTAAGTGTTCTACCACTGAGCTGTATGCTCACCCCATGGGGCTTACTAATTAATAGCAGATCTATATAAATGCATGATAGATAATGCCACTATTGAGACCAGTGACACTTTTGGTAGTTTCTGATTAATAAGTACCCATGCATCCAAATTCAAATGTTTTAAGTAACTATTTCATACTTACTTGCCCCTCAAGGTTTCTACTCTGGTTTAAGGGGTAGCTTGTGGTAGCACAAGGCAAATATACCCTTTCCTCTACTGCAAGTTGTTTATGGTACTGGTGTTTATCTCAGCAATAGAAGCCCTAACCAAGACAGTCCCCAAGGGCATATTCTCAATGACCTATTGCCTTCTGCTCAACTACTCTTGTGAAGTTTATAGTCACCTCTCCAAAGAGTAACACCAGCTGGGGAACCAATTACCCAACCCTGAAGCCTGTGAGAAGCACTTAATATTCAAGGCCTGAACGGATGGGCATTTACACATCTGGACACATCAAAGGATACAGTAAAAATGTTACATGAGGGGAATGTTCCTATTTCACTGGAGTCTCCTGGGACCATCCTACCATATGACCCACCACTGTAAGCCATTGGTTGTCTTGGGCTCCATGTGACCCTCCTTGTGCCATCTCTACCTTGTTCATGGAAACAGTCATGTAGCCTTTGCTCGGCTGTGCCAAGAAAGTAGGTATTTCCAAATGCAACCTCCTACCCAGTCTTTCCTGACAAGATCATATTTGCTTCTCTGGGCCCCGACAAACATCACAGCAGCTGCTTCCCGAGCATGGGAACCCAACCAGCATCTCTGAGTTACTCAGGAGTTTCCCTACTTGCTCTCACTTTGTGCTCACTATAGTATGAGCGAGAAACTAGCTGCGGTCTTGGTGATGTGACAAATACCTGACAAAACGACTGAAGGAAGGGAGGGTTTCTCTTGCCTCACAGTTTGACGTTGAGGTCCATTAGAGCAGGATCATTATCGTGGCAGGAGCCAGAAGCAGCTGGAGTGATGGATGCTGGTGCTCAACTCAGTTACTCCTTTTAATATAGTCTGGGCCCCAAGCCCACAGAATGGTCCTGCCCACATTTGGGATAGATCTTTCCACATCAATTAATGTAATCTAGGTACACAGACATGCTCAGAGCACAGTGATTCTGGATCCTGTCAAATTGACAATGGATGCAAGCCATCACAGCTACCCTGTCACCCCTCTCTTTGGGGGACTAGGTTTGGTGACAGCAAAGCTCCTGCCCACCATACCCTCTCTTCAGAATAAACAGCTCCCCTCAACACAAGCTGGACCTGGCCTTCTTATAGTCACACGACTTAGTATCAGGTACTTTCTGGGCAAATTTAACCTTTTAATCCAGAATCCTATTTGAAGAATTGTGTCTTAATTATACATTTTAATGATTCTCTTTATGCTTGACCATAAAAATTTAAATGTACCCAAAGTGTAAAGTTAGATAACTTCTACTGAATATAGCCAAAGTTTAAAATGTTTAAATGTCAATCCCCCATGCTTGTTATTGCTCAATATTCTAGTGCTATCTGATTTCTCATGACACCAATTCTGTTCTTATTTGCTTTAAAAAACTGAAGAGGTGGCTCAGTGGTTAAGAGCATTTGTTATTCTTTCTAAAGACCCAGGTTCAGTTCCCAGCACCCACATGGTGGCTCTCAACCATCAGGAACTCTGATCCAGGGGACCCAGAGACCTCTCCAGCCTCTGTGGGCATCAGGCACTCATGTGGTTCACAGACATACATGCAGGCAAAATGCCAGACACATAAAATAAATGTAAATAAGAGAGAGTGAAAAGATAAACCAAAACATGCTAAGGAAGAGAAACAGACCTTAGTCACATGTTGTAAAGGTTCATTTGAGTGAAATGCCCTCAAATGGCAGGTTTATATCAGCAGAAATAACATCAGAGGTTAACTAGGTCTAGAAATAGGAACAGAGATTAAAGACAATGTGGCTAGAGGCATGGAGGCTTGGCTAGCTCACTGCTGACCCTTCTCACTATGGTTCCAGAACACCCTGTCCATCCCCACAGCAATTATATATTGCTACTATAATTATCTGTTTAACATCAGCCTTTCCCTGTAATTGGTAGTGTTTGGAGGACAGACATATTTCCCAGTTGTGTTTGGTGGAATCCCAAGTCTCAGCATGGTACCTGAGCACTTAACAAATACTTATTAAATGGAATTTGCACGTTGACTCCAGGCCTTCCTCCCATTGTTGACTGCTGAGAATTGGAGTCTCTAGGAGATAAGTGAGGTTCACTGCTATCAGAAAGGTGGGAGTGTGATCTGATTGGACTGTGGCCTTGAAGGGAAGACAAAGAACTGTCTCACTCCTTTTTAACCAGGAGAGGATCCAGCAAGAGGGCAGCCACTCGCAAGTCAAGGAGCACCCTTCCCAGAATCCAGCCATTCTGGCGTCTGGATTTCAGACAGTGACTTTAAAGGTCACTTTTCTGTTGCTATGATAAAATACCCTTATTAAAAAAAGGGAATTAAGAGAGAAAGGGTGTCTGTTCATGGCAGCGGGCAGGGCAGGCGTGGCCGCAGGAGCAGCCAGCCACATGGTCATATTGCATGTGAGTTCAGGAAACAGAGTGAACAGGCTGTAAAGTTTCAGAGCTGTACCCAGTGACCCACTTTCTCCAGCAAGGCCTCCTCAAGGTTCCACAGCTTTCCCAAGCAGAATCACCAGCTGGGAGCCAAGTGTTCAAACATATGAGCCCACGGGGGACATCCATAGTTAAACCATAACAGAAGGAAATAGACCTACGGCTTCTAAAATCGAGGAAACAAGCGCTCGCTCTGCACAGCCCAGCCCACGGTATTTTCTTATGGCCGCATGAGCAGACTCACACATCTGTGGGAACATCTGTCCCGATCTCTTTAGAATGCTAGGATGCAGGTTCCAGAGTTGCCATTACACAGAAGAAGAAAACCATGTTCAGTCGCAGTGAGAGGAATATGACCACGGTCACACAGGGGGTGGCAGATTGGAGCAAGGTTACCCGGCTCTAAAACCCACGCCCTGTACTGCACATTTCACAGAGTGCAGTCCCCAGTGTCTTTGCCAGCAGCTGGCTGGTCCTGGTCTGCCCCCTCCTTCTGGCTGCCCTCTCCTTAGGCACAGCCCATCCACAGGGGAGACAAAGAGAGCAGCAGTTCTGCAGGGCCTGCAAATTCCTTCCTAAGAAGCCCAATGAACACAGAGTGTGTAGGCAGGAGGGGAGACAGCCACTTTTGTCCTTCTGGGGGTGTCACTGAGAGCATACAGCCTGGGTCATTCTAGGCAGGGCACTGGGATGCCCTTAAGCTCATGTAGCAACAAAAGTGCTGACATCAAATTATTTTAAAAATCCATGCATTTCTGTCTTGGCACAGAATCTGATACCTTCTGTTTCCAAGTAAGCAGTAGAAGTAAAGGCTGGGAACCTGTATATGAGGCAGATGCACTGCCATAGGGGGCATCCCTGGATACATTTCTACCACCCAGCTTCCTAGCTGAGAAGCCGTGGGGGAATGTCAGGTTTTATAAGTGAGGAGATAAAGGTGAAGGGAACGTAAGCAATGTGCCTACGGAAACACCCAGAATCCATGCCCAAGTCTTAGTATGATGGTCACATTCTTTCCCTGTTCAAGAATCCCTAATACAGGTGGACATCATCTTTTCCTAACTGCTTCTTGTGCTTGTCCCAATTGCTAGCTTTTCTTTCACTTTATTTAAGATTCTACGGTGTGCTTGGTCTTGGATTGATAGTTGCATGGCTCAGGGGTTTAAGTATATTCACCTTGGCAGGGCTCTGAGCACTCTGGGTCTTTAAGAAATGCACAATTACAATGTGGTTCGTCTCATGAGCTTGAGCAGGGCTTTAGTGGAGACAGGGAGAAAGGCACCAGACATGCACATGAACACAGCCCATTCATTATTGAAGGCACCGTGCCAAGGTGTCAAGGTCACTGCATTTCATAGAGGAGGAAATGGAACCTCGGAAGTTGCTCATCTTTCAAAACACCATGCAGGGATGGAAACTGATATAACCTTTTTTTTTTTTTTTAACTTGGCAATATATGTCAGGAGCCTAATAGTACCTATGACCCAGTAATGTGCTTCTTGGCATCTTTGTAATGAAATATGCAGAGTTAGGTTTCAAGAATATGCTGTCTATTGCAACATTGGCCACTGCTTTTCTTACAATGATCATTAAGGGTAGCAAAGCAAACAAACAAACAAAAAATACCTTAAATGACCAGTTGGGAGAATGATTAACTAAATTATGGTAGATTGAATGACTAGACAATTGTAACGGCTTCCAATGATTGTGTTTTCCCAAAAAAGTTGTAACTACATGGGAAAAATGCTCAAAATCCATCAAGAGAGGAGACTCACTTATCAGTGTGTGTATAAACAGAGGAGAGGATGCCAGCTTCAACAACGGCTACTGCTACTTGGTGGCATTGTGGGTAATCTTTTCTTCTGTATATATGCACATCTATATTACTTTAATAAAAACAAGAGGAAGGTTATTGACTTCCAAATCTGTTCAAGCAGTCCCAGACTGGACTAATAGTTAATATGTTCTGCCATGCTCTTACAGATTGAACCAATAGTCAATAAGCCCTACTGCACACTCGATAGGCTGAACCCATAGTGATTAAGCATGCCACATCCTTGCCAGATTGGATCAATACTGATCAAGTTCTGCCATGTTCTAGGCATCAAGTGGCCATGTTAATGTATTCATTCTTCGACAGATAATTATCATATTTAGGTCATGGATGAAGGATGTAAAGTTCAAAGGTGAGTGACCTCTTTTAGGTCTCATGGCCCCCACATGTATTAACTTGGCTTCTTTCCTGCCTCTGCTATACTCCAGTAGAGAAAACTAGGGAAGGTGGTAGCCAGGCTGCCCTGAGGCTTAAGGGACCTCTAGCAACAAAGATAAGGATATTCTTCCAGAACAGATAAGAGAGGCAAGCCTGAAAGGCAGGGAGGCACCTTCCTACATAAAACCCACCCTCTCCTGTAGTCACTAAGCACATTTTAATGAAGGAAACTCTATTCCAGCTAAAACTTAAATGACCCAATCGGCTTTCTCCTCTTTGTCCCTCCCTCTCCTCATTTGCTCTCCATCTTCCATTTCCTTCTGGTCATTTGAAAAGTGTTTACTTTTTGTTTTTGTTTCACCACTCACCCTCCCAGTTAGCATGCTGACATTCTTCCCCACTGACAACCTGACCTACCGCCCTACCAGGGTGACCAGTCTCCCATCACCTACAACTGAATGCCTGGTTCTAGATTAATTGACTTTTGAATTACCTCAAGGTACAGAGGTCCCAAGGCACTTCTGGGGAAGTGAGTGGGCTGGGGGTAGTGAGGCATGGTGTCAGTCAAGCCACATTCCCTGCCTCCAGCCCACACAGCATCTGTTTCCATCTTGGGCTGAGTCCTGGGTTGGTCTGGAGAAGGGACCAGCCTCTAGTTCCAGATAGAGATAATTAATAAATGTATATCATGTATATAATGCCTCAAGAATTAAAATTTTCCTATTGATACAAATCATAGTATAGGGCATGCCTTTCTCTCTATTAAAAAGACTCAAAGGTGTCCTCAAGGGTACAATAGTGGCATTTATATATTGGGGGTAACCAACAGTCATCCAACTGAACTTAAGGCCCACCTAAGATGAGAGAATTTTGCCTGGTTCTGTAAACTCAGCCAACTACCTCTGGCCGATGAAGTCATAGACCCCAGAGGAGAACCTATACTGCCAGTTTACCAAACCTGTATAGTTGCTGACTGCTTGCTAAATACTTGTCTTTGTACCCACAGATATGTGTAGCCCTCGTCTCTGTTCAAAGAGCTTCATTTTGTAGCAGACAGAGACCATCAACTGGTCAATATGCAGAGAACCCCAATACATCTATGATTCCCTACATGAAAAGCTCAAGGAACATCATAGAAGTGAATAATGCAGGGGACTGTAAGAGCCAGAGGGCTGATAACTGCTGAAAGATAGTGAGATATAGTGTCTTTTTATAAGACATGGGCTGTACCCATAAAAATCTCAACAATATGATTACCTAAACAAAACATGCATAACGACAGTACCAGCTCACATGACAACATGGATAGGTGAACTCTCACATAGTGCTACCCCCAGATGAAGAGCAATAGTCAGTGAACAGCTAATGAGAAAGGGAGTCAGTCTTCCTCAGAGATGAGCCCCTTGATAGGCTATCTAATCCCAACCAGTCAGCCATAAACATGCACATATATGTGAGCAAGACTAAATGGACTCAGCTGCTGTATTTATATATACATATGTGTGTGCACATACCTATTTATATGTATTTAACAGGAATAATTGAAGAATAGGTGTAAATTTGAGAGGGCTCAAAGAGCCCCTGGAGGAGTTAGATGGGAAGGGGGCTGGAAATGATGTACATACAGTACTCATATATGAAATTCTAAACAAGAAAAGTAACTAAAATAAGGCTTTTCATAGTTTTCCATTCATGAATTAGAAAAACAATGAATGAGAGTCCCCATCTTGTAAAATACAAAGAAGCCTGGGTAAATTAATTCACACATGGCTTTCCGAACAGTGCCTAGCGCAGAATATGGCTCAATAAATAATAGCTATTATGATATCATTATTGTTTTTATTATAATTATCATTATTGGAGAATAGGAGGCAATTTCTCTCGTCCTTTACTCCTTCCTCCTCCCATGTTAGCCAAATAGGCATGTTGAATTCCATGGCCTCTGCCCGTCAGGTAAGGGTGGACATATTCAGGAATAAAGCTTCCACTGACCTCCTGGATTTGAAAGCTGAGGTGGCCAGAGTGCCAATCACAGATGTGATTTGGTGCAATTTACTGACTAGAATTTCTGCATGGAATTGCCTGCTTGAGTGTCCCTGTCCACCGTGTCCCACCCCTATCCTCACATCAAAAGCCTGCAAATCCCAGCATGTGAAATTGGCCTAGTTCATTTCTGCCTGTGTCTTGGAAATCAGTAAATGTAAACAGTTATGAGACCGGTAAATTTTCAGGTGAGGGAAAACAAAATTAAGATAAACATGTCCTTAATTCCCTCAGTAAGGGAGTCTTGCCTAGTACTGTCTTGGGCCTTGGTGAGGGCTATTGGAGAGGCATGGTGTTCTCAGAAACCCCCCTCTTCTCCTAGAACCCAGTGTGGGAGTGTGGCTAGCTGACAGCTCAGCCTCGAGCCCTCCCCCAGGAACTGCCTGTCCCATGATGAGCTGCATTAACAGCCACCACATGCCTCTAAGAACAGAGGATACAGCAACTGATCGCTGGATGAGGACACAGATCCTTTGCCTTGGGTGACTTTTACTGGCGTTCTTGTGTGTGTGTGTGTGTGTGTGTGTGTGTGTGTGTGTGTGTGTGTGTTGTTTTGATTTTTTTTCTCGCTTTATAGGATGTGAGAAAGAGGACTGATAGCTTTTATGGTGCTAATGCAAAGATGGGGATTTCATGGTTCCCCCGCTGACCCTAGAGGGCATGGTTTTCCACAGAAGTTTTTCAAAGTCTGATTGAACTATGAAATGCCATCTGTGAGCCCACAGTCATCAGATATTGTGAAATGTTTTGGAAAGCCAAGATAGAGTAATCCCAGCCTGAGAAACATGAGAAATTATAGAATGCTGGAGCTGTCAAAATTCCTAGTGTCCATTACATTTCGCAGGTGAGGAAGCAGGAGCTTGGAGGGGTCGCCCAGATGATTAATTGTAGAAACAGAGCTCGATGGAAGAGCTCCCATGTTGGTTTGCTTTCTGTTGCTATGATGAACATCATGACCAAAATTGGCTGGGAGGGGAAAGGGTCATTTTATATGCATCTTGATCTCTGAGGGATGTCAGAACAGAAACTCAAGAAGGAGTGAAGGCGGGAACCATGGAGGAGTGCTCCCTCCAGGCTTGCTCTCTGTGGCTAGCTCAGCTTGCTTTCTTATAGAACCAGGACCACCTGCCCAGAGGGCCTACAAGCTACGGTGGGCTGGGGTCCTCTCACATCAGTCATTAATCAAAAACCAAAACCAAAACTGTCCCCACAGACAGGCCAGCCTAGTTCCTCAACTGAGGCAAACCACGACCTTGGTTTGTATCATTGACAAAAGCCCGTCCAGCCCCACTACCCTCACGGCTCAGGGCTGCTTCCCACCCACTGTGGATGTGTATGCAGGTTCTCATTTAATCGTTCCAAAATATTTAAGAGCTTGTGCTTCACTGTGTGGGAGCTGGGAACACAGTGGGTGCTTCGTAGCTTTGCAGTTTATGTCCTGAGGGCAGGGAAAAGGCGGCGCCTCTCTCTCTCTCTCTCTCTCTCTCTCTCTCTCTCTCTCTCTCTCTCTCTCTCTCTCTCTCTCTCTTTCTCTCGGGTAGTAGACTGGATGCTTTGGGCCCAGTTTCTAGGGCTAATTTGAAGGTTGAGGGGCCTGTAGGAGGTGAGGTCTGGTCAGTGGAAGCTGATCACTAGGGGCAGACCTTTGAAGGCTAGAAGCCCCACCCCTTACAGTAGCCCTCCCCTCCCCACTCTCTGGGCTTCCACAGCTACCACCATCACTCACAGAAGGAACCATTCCAGTCAGCCTTCTCCTCCATGCTGGACTGAAACAACAGGCAAGAGAAATCTTTCTTCCCTTTAAGTTGGTTTTTTTTTTGTGTGTGGAACATTTGGCCAAAATGATGCAAATGTAACATAAATGGCTGTTGCCTTTTGAGGATCCGCCTACAAGTCTCAGTCAGTCCATAAAACAAAAACACCAACTCAACAAAACACCATCACAGATGGAATTAGAGGCGGGAGCAGCATCTAATCCCAGAGAAAAAGCTCGGCGTCTGTTCATAGCAGGTTATAGCTAAGGCGAAACTGAAACTACCTTTTCTCAAAGAAGGGGCCAAGGATTGCAGGGGGCCAGCAGACAGTTTATATCCATCCATCCAATCACTTGTGTGCATTGTCAAGCTTCTCTACCTCTCTGAACCTCCATTTCTTGATGCCCACAGGGGTGCCACACTTAGCCTGTTGTTCCTCACCTTGTGCGTCCGGGTCCACAGAGGGTAACGTGGAGCCCATTCCCAAGCCTCTGGCCTCTTTGGTTCAAGGTCCCAATCAAAGCAGTCTCCTCTTATGAACAGTTCTGGTCCTCAACGCCCAGAATGTTCTCAGGCGGTGCTTGTCACACACACCTGTGCTGGGCACACACGGGACTCTGCAACAGAAACTGCGTCTGGTTTAAGTGCCATGTCCTTCATGAAGCCTCTGTCCCTGCAGATGACAGCGGGCCTCTTGTATGCTCCCATGGCAACTCCTACCTAGGTTTCCTGTAGGAAAATGCCAGAGGCTGGCATTAAGGAGTCCAGTGCCTGAGTGTGAGCGTGCTGAAAGTGAGTACACGGAGTGGGGGCACCCCACCCACAGCCCCGTCTCGACAGCTATCACCTGGGGCAACAACCCGAGGGAACACAGCATGACCAGCTTGTTCCCCAGATCCCAAGAAGGGTCACATCTACCTTGTTCAGCTTCATAAATGCCCAGTACCTTCTTTGGTGTAAATGCTTTAGCCAGACTTACAGCACACATACCTCCCTCTTTCCTGTTTTCTGTTCTCAAGAGGGTCCATGGTGGTACTCTGCCTTGGTAGGCACTAACTATAAGTCCATTTAAGTCAATTTACTTCTCTCTCTCTCTCTCTCTCTCTCTCTCTCTCTCTCTCTCTCTCTCTCTCTCTCTCTCTGAGAATTTCCTATATGAATATATTTTGATCAAATCCTCCTCTTCCTCCCTCTCCTCCAGCTGTTCCCATAGCCCCCCCCTTCCCAAATTCATGTACTTCTTTGAAAACCCAGAGCCAGTTAGTACACCATATATCAAGCTGCTACTGTCTTGGACGCACCTTCCCCACTTGATAGTGTCAGAAGGTGCCATTCAGGCCACTGGGGGGGAAAGGACATCAACAGTCTTATCTAGCTGTGGAGCCTGTGAGTTACAGTAACAAGCAGACAATCGGTGAAATGGTGATGAGTGTGTTTTGCGAGCAACCAACTGCTCTCTGATTAGATTAAAGATTTGCTCCACAGCACAGAATTCATGCTTGGTACTGTTAATAGGGCCAAGAATGCACGCTGGATCATAGGCCCCTTTGGCAACTTAACTACTGTAACCCAGCCAAGTGGACACATACTAAACTGCACCCCAAAGACTTCTATCTACAAGTTAGTGGCTTCTCTTTGCAGTAGGTGGCAGTTACTACAGATTCGCCACTAATCAAAATGCAGAGAATGTGAGGCTGTGGAGCACACGTCCCAAAATGAGAAGTCCGGAGCATATCCCTCCTCCTCCTCCCCTCAAGGCTTAGGGACCACTGCAGAAGAAGGGCTAGGATGATTGCAAATCAACTTAATTTAAATTCCATCTAAAACCCAGTGTTTCAGTCACCGTGGCCACATCCCCAGAGGCGAGAGTACAGGAGACTTCTGTCACCACAGAAGGGTCCAGAGTGCAGTGCCTTGGCAAGCTGCCCAGTGCTTCTGTTTTCATGTCTGCGTCAGCTGCCATAGATCCCAGGCTTTCACACTTATGTCCAAAGAGCCTACACTGAATTGGAAGGTGCCCAAATACCACATCCGTCAGAACCTCAGACTGCAACCTTATTTGAAAAGGGGGGGTCCTTGCAGACATAATTGATTAAGGTAAGGTGACCCTGGAGAGGGATTGGTCCCAGTCCAGTATGATTGTGCTCTTGTAACATAAAGAGAAGTCACACAGAGATACAGAAAGTCTGTGACCAAAGAGACAGTGATGTGTCTACAAGCTAAGGACTAGGAAGGATGAACAGAAATGACCAGGAGTTACCAAGAGGCCTGGGAGGACCCTTCTCTAGAACCTTTGGAAGGAGCAGGGTCCCACTAATGCCCTGATTTCAGACTTCTGGCATCTGAACATATGATAGACTGTCATTTTAATCCCCCCTTATGAATTTGTTGCAATAGTTTCAGGGTACAATGTAGGGTTAGGTTCCAAGATCTCCACATTTTCCTCCAACGTTCTCTCCCTTGAAGACATCCTGGTCCTGGGACGTTAACTAATACACGTCAGATATTAACCTCTAGGCAGTGAAAGCCACAAAAGCCAATGGGTCTCTGGCTGCACTGCTAAATTGCTAGGTGAAACAATGACCCTGGCAGAGACCAGGCACCCTGAACTGGCAGGATTGTGCACACAGGAGTCAAAAGAGTCCCGAAGAGCCTGCAAATCTGCCTGCCACTTTCTATCCTTTCCCTGCTGAGACAGAATCAAAGGTTCCCAGGGAGAGACACACCCCAAGCTGTCCAGGCAGTGGTGACACAGAGGAGGCTGGTAGCTGAATTTATTAGCTTGCTAAATCAAGGCCTCTCGTGGTGCAGGAAGGGGTTGAGACATCCACCTACTTACTAGCGGCAGTGTTGACACAGTTTGTGGATATGACTGGATCTACGCTGGACAGCTGAGCCAGCCCTTGTTACCACCTACACACAGTATACCTTTGCACAGCAGCCTTAGGATGAAGGCTGTAGTACAACCTACTCGTGCCTTACTCATAAAAACAGACCCAGAATTTTCTCTCCCAAATGCCTCTCTACCCAGCTCCTGCTGAGGTCCGACCACAGCCCCAGAGAGCAAATATCTGGGAATTTAAGTTTTATAGGATAGCTTCTTTAAGGAAGCAGCCAGCAAGGGCTTTCATAACACACCATAAATGGGGCAAAGCCCCAGAGCCGAACACTGAGCCTGGCCTTCCCCAACCTCATGCTTTGTTCACAGAAACAAGTTGTTCGGTGCCATGGTTTGCACATGAAATGTCCCTCATGTTTGTGTGTTTGAATATCTGGTGCAGTTGTGAATCACTGGGGTTGGCCTTAGGATTTGATAGTCAGGCCACACTTCCTGTCCATCCTCTGCTTCCTTCCTGCAGACATAATATGACCAGCTGACTCACCCTCCAGACACCAAACTTTTCCTGCCATGATGGGTGGCATCCCCTCAAATTGTGAGCTGAAATAAATCCTTTCTCCCTTAACCTGTTCCTTGTCCAATAGTTGGCCCCAGCAATGAGGAGGATAATTAACATGCCCCACCCACTGCCTCTGGCCATCCTCCACAAAGTCAATTAACATTTCCCCTCCCCCCCCCTTTATTCTGATGGTTTTTGAGATAGGGTTTCTCCATGTTGCTCAGGCTGGCCTTGAACTTTCCATGCTCTTTCCTTAGTTATCTAAGTGCCAGATTGTAGATCCTGCAACTTTGAAATGGGAAAGTAGACAGGTACTATTCTCCTTGAAGTCATATCTCTTTCCAGTTACACAAACAAATCACCCAACACTCTGAGCCTTGATTCCCTCACATGGAAACAAGGGGTCTGGTGGGAACATTCATCTAGGACCTAGTGAGGTTAGTATCTAAAGTGGTTGAGAATTTGCTACATCCTACTGTCCCTATGTTAGCTGTTAATGACTGCAAGCCATGTGCCAAGTACACAGCACTCCATCAAGAAGAAATTGGGCTGTCATTTCTAAAGTAATACCAAGCAAAGCTAGATTCCTGGTGTCATAAAAAGCCTACTATTACAAGGTCACTATCCTTGTGGTACAGGTCTGTAATCCCAGCTACGCTAGAAGCTAACACAGGAGGGTTGCAGGTTCTTGGCCAGCCTGAGCCATAAACTGAGTTCAAAGCCAATCTGAGAAATTTTACAGAGAATCTGCCTCAAGATCTACAAGAAAATAAGAGAAGACTGGGGGTTTGGCTTGGTGGTAAAATACATGCCTGGAATGGGTGAGAGCCAGGGTTCAGTTCCTGGCAACCTAAACCCTACCACCAAAGGATATTATGCAAGGACAGCCTTGCAACTGCCTACCTGTTGACATTCCTCAAGTGAGGTGACACAGGCAAGACTGTGTCAATGCCCACAAAGGATTCACAGTGCAGGTTAGCCCATGTATCCCCTGCTGTGCCATTGCAGGCCTTCCTAAAAGCCTTGCTTTTTGCTATGGGAGAGCTGACTGCTCCATTTTGCACTGTCATGCTGCCCTCATCCTCCCCCTTTAAGAAGTCATGGTGGGGAAGCTCCAAGAATTCCTGCAAGCTCCCAAACCCCAGACTCACTGAGAATGTGGAAAGAGCCCAACACGAGCCCATCTATCTTCCTTCCCAGGAGAGAAGAGAAGATCCCTGGCCCAATCCTGGCACGTTCAAATGCCCTTTCACTAGCTTTTGAGGTTTTCCACTCGGGTGGCAGTGCCAGCCCTGCCTTCCTTGGTAGAGAGTCAGGAAGGCACTAAGACCAGCTGACTCATCATCTGCCACTAGGTCTAAGTGCCTGGCACAGGTCTGTAATGAGAGCAGGCTCAGTTGCTGTAGCTTCTAGAATGGCACTTCAGTAGAGAGATGTGTTTTCATTTCAAATAAAAGATAGTTTTTTTCTTCTTTAAACTCAAAAGCATTCACCCTGAAATTGCTGTTGTAGGGTCAGGAAAGCAGGAGCAAGCTCCCATCCCTCCTGAGCCCATCACCGTCCTCCTTGTGAAGCCCTTAGAGGGCGACACAGCCACAGCAAGTCCCCAAACTCCACAGCATATGTGCCTTTCCAGCATGGATCTACTCCATAGCACATTGTTAAAGTGATAATTAGTGATAGACTTGCCATGAATATTCCAGATAAAATCTCTCCACAACAGTTGATGGAGACAAAGGGCATCACAGGAAATGGAAGAGGAAATGAAGAGGCCTCCATGTGTGCGTGCGCGTGCGTGCGTGCGTGCGTGCGTGCGTGCGTGTGTGTGTGTGTGTGTGTGTGTGTGTGTGTGTGTGTGTGTAGAGCATAAATCAGACATTGATTTTAATAAACAAAGCATTCAGGATGTCAGTGGCAGGTGTAGGGTGTATACATTTCCCCCAGGGAGCCCAGTTCTACCCCCATAAATCCTGATGAGAAAAGATAGGTCCAATTCTAGAAGTTTCTCTTCTGTTGCTCTGTGACTAGCACTTAAAGATGTCTAAAGATGGAAGGTCAAGGACACAAAGCCATGGAGAAAAGTGCAGAGAGATAGGCCAGGGTGGCAACAAGCAAGCTCCCTTGCTTCCTTAAAGAGAATGAGAAAAGGCTTTGGTATGGGGTTAGCCTATCTCCCAGCAAAGATGTTTGCAAAGGCTCCCCGCAGTCCCTTCCATATTCCCAGGGATACAATAGCAGTAACTGAAGACTCCAGCATCCAAACAGGAGGTAGAAAAAGATAAACTCTGAAGGCTAGATTGGAAAGGAAGGCAACACAGGCACTTCGTCTGCAGATGAAGAGTGCACCAAAGGCCCAAGAACATAGAGTAAGCCAGCACTGTAGGATATCAAGAAGAGAAAGCCACGGACAGCGTCTCTATATGTGCTCTGTTTGTATAGGTGTTAGGACCTGGCTGGGATGGAATATTCTGCTTTAAGGGTGTTGTTAAGTCCTTCTAGATGGGAAGGAACATGACATAAACACCGGGAAATGCCATCACACAGAGATCTCTGCAGGCCAAGCTCTGTTCTTCCTCACTTCCCAGTGCTATCTGATAGCTGGTACCATGTCCTATACTAACTGCTCCTTACTCACAAGGCCTGAAGGCCACAGTATTAGAGACAACCAACCCTAAAGCCAACTCAATATACATTTCTCATTCTTCAAATAAAGAAGCCAAGAACCAGACGGAGCAGACTGGTGCATCCTATACAAAAGTTTGGAAACAGGTGACAGGATAGTTTTCTCACCAGAACCTGCACATCTCAGGTTGCCTGCCTCCTAGAAAAGAGGGCCCCCTTCCTTTGCATGTTTGGGCTAAATTACCACCCAAAATACAAAATCATTTTGGGAGAGGCTAAGATACAGTATCGGAATCAAAATTTAAAGAAAGGAGAAACGAATAGCCAACATAGGGCATCCTAGATGGAGCCGAACAGTAAGATCCTGGCTCCCAGAAGAACCAGCCATGGGCAGAGTCACCAGGAACAGTCTGCTCAGAGGGCTCCAAGCCTCAAAATCTACATAGGACCCTTGCACTGACACTCTTTTGGCATCACAGGCTCACCCTCTTGCTCACCACAGGCTTGCTTTCAGGCCTATGCTCCTATGCCTGTCAATGAGACTTTCCCAACCATCCAGTGGGAAACTGACTCAGTAACCCTCCCTCCTACACCCTGCTTAACTTTCCCCCACAGCATTCACTTACTGATTTTTTGTTTTTTGTTTTTTTATTATCTATCACTTTCCATTTTCAAATAATCCCCACACAGACACAGAGTTTGGGTTCACTCCTGTGTTGCCAGGGTGTTGGCTAGTATCTGACACACAACAAATGCTCAATAAATACCAGCTGGATAAATGAATGAAAGATAGGTGTTCCCTCCACTCTTTCAGTAACACCTACCTACTCACCTACTACACACACACACACACACACACACACACACACACACACACTCGCATGAGCATACATGAACACACACACATACATGCATATGCAGTCACACACATGAACATATACTTTATACATATACACGTACTCATACACATTCACATACATGTATGCACACATGCATGCACATATACACACATGCATGTACACACATGCCATGTATGCTGTCACACACACTCTCACACATATACACACATACACATACATTCATACACATGGACACACTCACACATGCTCACACACATACTTCTATCCTGCTTTCTCTTCTTTTCCTCCTGCAGCCAGCCTTCTGTCCCCATTAACAAGTATATACTGGGCCAAAGTTCAACATTCAGTAACAACACCACCACAGCTTCCATTAAAAACATATTTCATACATATATGGTTTTCTATGCAGAAAATGCTCTAGAACAATATGCAAGACATTGATGGTACTGGATGTCTCCAGGGAACAATGGACACTTCAGTCTGTAATCTACATATGAACTGAGTTTTGATTTATGTGATTGTAATTAACTATTCAACATTTTTAATTAGATATAACATTAAGGAAATTTAAAACTAGCATGGGCCTTGGCTCTCATCCCCAACACCATCCTACTACAAATGTTTTTCAGGGTGACAGCCCCTAGAACATGCCTGGGCTGGTGGAATGGATGACAATTCTTTTCTGGTCCTAAAACTGTCTGAAATGCGACTGTTACTTCTATAATGAGACATCTGAGAAAGGTCCCATCAGGCAGAAGGATATGAATTAATGCAAATTTCCACATACATAAAACATGGGGACTTTGTCTCAGCTCATGAATCCCTTTACCTTTCACCACACTCACTCCCACATGGGGTTTTTGTGGGACAGATTTCAGAAGTCTCAGAAGACCATGTGGCTTGCAAGGGGGTACAGGCAATGTCTTCAAGAAAGTAGGAGCCAGTGGGGGCACCCACCAGCAAGAAATCATCACAATCTGAAGGGTGCACTCACATATACAATCGGGGGAGTGTCCAGTGGGTCACATGATTTTCACAGTTTTCTTCTGAGGCTTTCAAACTATTCCAGGTTTTCTACCCAGAGTCTTATTATCATCTTACATTTTTTTCTTTGTTTATTGTCAGGTAAATGCTACCAGGCTGGTGAAATGAAATGATGTCTCTTTTCTCTAGGCCCCAATGTTCTATAATGTGGCTGCTGCTTCTCTAGGTGTAACCTGAAGGTAGAGTGCCTATTAATTCATCTTATCTTCTTGGCCTGTAGCCTGGCACCCTGGAACAGTGGCTGCTCCTTAAGTGGGCAATGATTAATGACTACTGCTCAGTACCAGTGAAGAGTTATATAGTATCCCCAAATATCACCCCCAAAGACAATAGCACACCCCCATTCTCCTTCCCTCTACTGTTTTCCACAAGTCATCTCTGCTCTAAGTGAGGCAAAGAGAGCCAGAGTTACCCATTTGAAGGTTGATAGAGGGCTCTGAGGAAGGCATGAGCTGTGTTCCCAGGGACCTATGGTACTGTTGCATTTAAATACATACATTTAAATACATACATTTGCATTATATATATAATGACATATGATGCTGTAAGAACATACGCGGCAGTGGTTGGCTTATCATTGAATTAAGCACCATGGGGGGAGGGAGGTAGTTTCTTTTGCACTGTTTATCTATATTCTCGGTTTCTTTGTAATAATCAAAATACATGGCTTTGCAATAACAAAAAGTAACCAGATTTTGTTTAATTGGAAAAAGTAAAGTACAACTGTCCTGGGTAGGACAGACACAAAAGGTAAGACTGAGTCGTGGGTAGGGGACAAGGCAGAACATGAGCTAAGGGTTGGCAGCTTCTGCCTAGGTTGGAGCCAGGCTCCAGCCTCCAAGTAGATTAAGGTTCTTCCTCCAACCACACCTTCTCCCTCTTCATGCAATCCAAACAGCAGGAGCTGACAAAGTCACAACTGAGATGTATGAGGCAGGGGAGAAGGGTACCACATTGTTGAGGGAGAGAATCACTGATCAAGGCAGGCAGCATCTGTCAGAAGTGGACCCCAGGGTATACGTGACAGCTTCTGAGAAGTAAGAATGTCTCAGGGTGCTTCTATCTAAAGTGACCCAGGGCCATGCATAACGAGTGAATCCAGAGGAGAAAGTGGGCACTTCCTCAAAAGCAACGTCAAGCAGGATGTTGGCAGCTGAGGCCGGACTGCAGGCTCACAGTGAAGAATGGCATCCATGTGTGATGGGACTGGGCGGAGCTGAGGCCTCTTCTCACAGCACCTATTGGTGCACTTGATCATGAGTCAATATGCCATCCTCTCTGGCTTTTTCTAGCCATTTTGGGATACACGCTGCTGCTCTGGCTTCTCCATCCCTGTGCCAGGTTTTGCAAAGTGAGAAAGACTCTGCTGTGCTATCCTCCATTTGGTGGGTCTTGGAGGGGCATCCTGGGTAATATGTCCATGGCATGTCACTGTTAGTACCTGAAAACAGGGAGAACATTTATTAGAATGGAACTTCACTGTCCTATTTCTATCATGTCATGATGAGCATAAATGGGAAAGGGGGATGAGAGAGAGGTAGGCAGGATGCCACAGAAACTTGGGAGGAAGGCATATACACACACAGCGAACAGAGGCACAAAGGTTCATTGACAGGAAGAAGGACACACAACAAACTCAGGAAGGACTTGGATCATCAGAGATAGCATTCAGAAAGGGGCAGAAGTCATGCATAGACGGGAAGGCCAGCCTGGGCTGGTTCACACAAATTCCTGGCCATGGCCATGTCACCTTCTGCTTTGCCCATCTGCCTCTTAATCTCTGCCTCCTGATCCAGAAGGGCCCCTCCTCCAGCCCTACCTCCCCACCCCCTCCTCCTAATGGCCCTCCACTAAGCATACCAGAGAAATTAACTTACTTCTACCACTTGGGCCAATGTGCCTCTTGTCCAACTCTCCTGGGGCTTCTGGCAGCATGTGCCTTGGTGATCCCTGCTCCCTCTGAGCTCAACATCTCAGTCTCTGGCTGTGCTGGAATCTGCCTCCGCAACATCTTTTCTTCCTGTTCTTCAGGGAAGTGGCAGGGTGTTTTGTCCCTCGGCTGGACAAGATGCGGCAGGAGTGGGCAACGCAGGGCCAAATCCGAGACACCAGACTGAGAGGGACAGGAAGGGGAAACACGGGGCAGTGCTGGGTGATCTGGACCACTGGTCACCTCACTCTAGTTCATGAGTGGACAGCTAGATGAGGGACACCAGCTGGACCAGACTGCAAATCCAGTGCACAGCCAGGTTACCTTTCATGGAAGACTGGGCCCTTTCAGCACATTGATCTTCGTTAATACAGGTGCTAGCAGATCCTCTTCCTGGTACAAGCTCATGCTTTAAAACATCAAAACTTGCCAGAGTCAAAAGGCTGATCTACTTTGTCAGTCCCCATGGAAGCAAATCCAGCAGCACTTCTGGGAAGCTCCTGGAATGGGCCACCCTCTTGCTAAGGCTTCCCTCCGAGAGACACCCATTTGAAATGCCCACACCACCGGGGGGGACATAGCAGTAAGCAAGGCCGCCTGGATCAACCCCAGATGAGTCAAGCTCTTTCTTACTGCATCACAGCAAGAACTGTGCAAAACCACACTGGATAAACACTTCACAGGCACAATGTGAGCCACAGCCGTCACAGTAAGTGATGTAAGAACCAAGCCCCGAGACCCGAAGCTTCAAGTACACACCCTGCTAGACATACCTGAACATTAGCATCCTTCAGAAACACCTGGTCGCCTTTTGAAAACACAAATCTTTGACTATAATCCCAGTACCCTTTGGCTTGATGGGTCTAAAAATCTGCATTTCTAACAAGTTCTCGGGTGCTATGGCTGTGGTTCAGAGGTCCACATCAAGAGAGTTCAGTGGTATCACTTATTTAACATGAAATATGCCACTAATTAACTCATCTATCTATCATTCTGTCTGTCTGTCTGTCTGTCTGTCTGTCTATCTCCTATCTATCCTCCCTTCTCTGTCAACAAGGACACAAAACTCACCCAAAATAGAGGCAGAGAAACCACAACACAAAAAGCAAGGATCACTTTAATGTTCTTTGACTCTAGCTACTTTATATGTTCCTTCATTCATCAAACAAAATTCAAAGAGGGTGTTTGCTCAAACAAAAATTAAACAATAAGCCAAGAGCAGAATCCACACTAGAACCCCTTAGCTGTTCTCAGACTAAGTCCTAGAAGAACCGCGGCTGGGTGTCATTGCTAGAGTCGGCGGGGCGGGGTCAAGAATATCTGTGATGAGTGAGCTTGGGCTTTCCCTTCCTGTGTTCTGTCAAAGCATCCACTGTGCACCACAGTCACTGCGGAGTCAGGCAGTGACTGAAGCAGTGCCTGGCTGCTCCAAGATCAACTGTGAGTTGATCAACCGAGGCCCAGACCTCTGGCGTGGTCTCTCAGGAATTCTACAGTGTGGGGCGGGTGGAAGAGAGTCCTCTGCTAACTCCTCTCATGAGGCACAGGCTTGCTGAACCATAATGATGACAGCCCAGCCTAACCACCATGACAAACATCATTTCCCAGCACTGTGTTCTGCATCTCCACTTGGCCCTTTGCCCTGGCTAGCCCCTCTTCCTGGAAAACTGCTTTTCCCAGCTTTCTCACGCCAGCCTCTCTGTGCCCCACAAGCTAGAACCCTGTAGGTTTCCCTCTTCGTGTCTCTCCTGACTATCTCTCATCTGGCTACCTGCTCACCCCACGTACCCACTTTCCTTGTTCCTCTTCTGTTTTCTTCACAGCCTGAGCACTACCTGAAGCATCATGTTCCTCTCTCTCTCTCTCTCTCTCTCTCTCTCTCTCTCTCTCTCTCTCTCTCCCTCCCTCCCTCCCTCCCTCCCTTGCTCTCCCCCTCTCTGACTCCTCTCCACTGGATGCTCATTAATAAGCTCACAGGTGCAAGGGTTCCATCCCTGTGTTCATCACTAACACCCCAGCACATCAACAGTGTCTGGCACAAGGACTACCAAGTCCACTGAGTGAACAAATGAATGTTCAAAGTGACAGAGGCCACCCTCTCTCAACAGTTTCCAAAGTCAAAGCCAGAGACTTTCCTTCCCATTTCTCTCCCATTTGTAATGGGAGCTCAGGCTTCAGCAGGATGTAAAAGAGGGAGAGGTACCCTTAGGTTGGAGTTCTCAGTGACAGGAGAAAGAAGACAGGTTCTGGGACTGAGGTGGCACCAACCCCCCCGCCCAGATCAATCCCTCTGGAAAGAAAGATGCTGATGAAGCAGGTCTATCTAGACAGAGAGCCCAGGAGGCATCATAGTGCGGAGGGACAAAAGAATTGGCTTCAGGTCCGATGTCATTTAAGTCTCTCTGAGGTTTTCTTTCTTTATCTATAATGAGAACAGCTGAGAACATCCCTAAGAATGTCCAAGGCTGATGGTTTCTATGAGGAAGGGAGCACAAGTTCTCTGATAACACCGAATGTATAGCCTGAACTGGAGTTATTAACAATAAGACCTGGAAGTCTCTAGGGATCCAACAAGTAACATGTCTCAGGCATGCATCTCCATAAGTCCTGTTCTCTTGGTCCTGCTGAGCCTCCAGCACCAGCTGTGTAGACACTCTGGCCCAGAATCAGCAGCCTAGGGGTGAGACACTAGACATCTGGAGCTAGTAGCAATGCTCACAAGCAGAAACACCTGGAATCCCAATAGAAGACCACTATGGAGGCCACAGGGGAGGGCCAGGCACAGTCCAGGCTCAACCTGGACTGTTGAGCCATAGAAAAAAGCCAGGAGCCCTCTACTTCCCATACAAGGTTTCTAGATCACCAAGTCCCAGAGATGGAAACTTTAGAGGAGTGCACTCTTATCACTGGGTGCTGGTTTCTTTAGGTCCTTAGGGTGATGGCTATATTCCTCTAAGACACTATCTGTGATCTTTCTTCTCCCTTGGGTATCCTTTATCACCTGTAGTTGAAGCTGCACTGCCAATTCCCCATTGACCCCACTGCAACACTCCAGACAATGGGTCTCTTGACCAGAAGACAACTTCATGATACAGATGATGCCCCCTCCTCTGACCCAATCACTCCCAAACCACTGTCAGTCTTCCCTGAGTGGTAACTTTAATGACGAGTGTTATGCAAAGAGTAACTTTATCATCTCTATCAAGGGTTCTATGCAGAATAGCCACTGGGTGTTAGTCACAGACAGCTGAGAGCATATGTGGAACTATGCTACATTCTCAGGAAGATACCATGCAGTAGCCAATCTCTACCATTAAGCAAACTACAGTCAGACTGGGGACAGAGAATCTCACACCACCATCATGACTAGGGTGTCAGAGCTCATTGCAATAAAAGAAGAATCCATGGTGCACCATGTGGGGAGCTCTTGAAGGGCTCTGCCCAACTTTGTTCATGGGGCATCTGAAGCATGAGTGAGCTCTCAGGTTTCTGGACATGTTGCTTTTGATGTCATGGGTGTCGGTGGTTGCCTGAGTTAGGAAGGTTTCATGAAACCAACACACACCAAGGGCTAAAGAATGGAAGGATTTCACCATTCAGGAGAGGAGCAGCGAGTGAAGAAAAGAAGAAGGTAAATTGAGCTCAGATGGTGTGCTGATGGGGCTGGCTGCACCTTTAGCTAGAGTTTGAGACACCTGTGAGTTCTTGAAGGCAAATCCTCCAGAAGTTGCCTAGCACCTCCAACTGCACCTTAACTGGTTCTGGGCTGATAATGTCAGTTGACATCTGCCAAAGCATCTCACACTCTGGAGACCAGTGTCCTCAGAGATGAAACAAGAAAGGGGCTGGAAGGGAAGCTGAAGGACTGGGAAACCACACGTATACTACATTCTGGGAGGATCAAGGAAGAACAGCTGGACACTGTTACTTTAGACATCTCTTGGCAGATATGGCTGGGACCTGCCTACAGGTGTGAGGTTGGGCAGAGTTGGCCTGAAATCCTACCAGTGGGATGACCTCACTTCTACCTTAGGTTTGCTCTGTCTCCAAAGACTCCTGGGTGTTCCTGAGCATGTCCACTGCTTGGTCAGAGGAGGCTGTCTCAGTAACTTCATGTCACATGCTCAGTAAACTGTCAAACTGAACTCATATCAAAGCCACATTCTGCCTGTATGTCCAATGGATGTCATTCTCACAGCACTTCTCACGCACTGACTGATTGCTGGCTTTGCCTCCTCCACCAGACCATGAGACCTGGCTTAAGAACCACATCTGGAGTCTACATCAAGTTTGCACAAGGCCACGCACATGACATCCAGGGGGAAGCAGTGCATTTGTGAGACGGAGTTATTGCTGTCCTGGTGTTGACCAAAGGCCAGGAAGTCATAGGCACTGAAACGAATAAGAGGCTGATCAAATGGGCTAATATCCTGTCTAGAGGATGCAACCACGTGGGGACGTGGCCCCACATGGCCAGAACATCAGTTGTTCACACAGAAGTCAGGTGCTGCTTTCTCATGCGAAGTCAGCCAAGCTTTATGTATCAGCAGAAAACAGACTGAAGACACTGTGTTGAGAGCCAAATGTAGAGTATCTATAGCCAGAATGGGCTTACAGGCTAATCCTTTATAAATCTAGATGGCAACTTTGATCCTTGTATCACCAGTACCTGATGCATCGTAGACACTGAATAAATAAATGCTTGCTGATTGGAAAGCAAATGAATGAATGAATGAATGAATGGTAATGAAAGAACAGATGGGTGGTAGAGGGGAAGCCGAATGGGTGCCCAAGTGTCAAGACCCCAAGCAGTGGGATGGGCAAGCTCAAGGTGACCCTTCTGCCAAGCTGTCAATGTGAACATTGTATGGTCATCTGTGTTGGCAGAAGGCAGGATGAAAGATGAGAGCTGTAAATGAGTCTGCCACCAGCTTGTCTGGGGCTTTCTCCACCAGAAGTCTGTCTGAAGCCAAGACAGTACTTGTCCCAAGCTGGTGCTTGGCATACCTCAGGTCTCCATTCCTTTTAAGATCTACCTTACATTTTCTGGGGGTTTTAGGGAGAACTATATCTCCAGAGGCTCATCTATTTGAATACTTAGTCCCCAGTTGGTGTGCTATCTGGGGAGGTTTAGAAAGTATGGCTTTGCTAGAGGAAGTATGTCATTGGGAGTGGGCTTTAAGAGCATAGCCTCAACAACCTACATCCACTTTGCACCCTCTGTTTCTGGCTTCAAGTTAAGCATGTTAACTCTCAGCTTTCATACCTGCTTGCTACTACCTGGATAGACACATCCCTCTGGAATGGTGAGACCAAATAAACCTTTCCTTCTATAAGCTGATTTTGGTCATGACGTTTATGGTAGTTTGAATGTAACTGACCCCATAATCTCATAGGGAGTGGCACTATTAGGAGGTATGCCTTTGTTGGAGTGAGTGTAGCTTTGCTGGAGGCAGTGGGTCACTGTAGAGGTGGGTTTTGAGGTTTCATATGCTCAGGATACCACCCAGTGTCTCAATTGAGTTCTTGTAGCCAACAAGCTGTAGAACTCTCAGCTCCAGCACCATGTCTGCCTGCAGGCTGCCATGCTTCCTGCCATGAAGATAATGGACTGAACCTCTGAAATTATAAGCCACCACCTCAATGAATGTTTTCCTTTGTAAGAATTGCCATGGTCATGATGTCTCTTCACAGCAATAAAAACCTCAACTAAGACAGAAGTTGGTACCAGGGACTGGGGTATTGCTGTGATAGACCAGACATTGTTTTTGTTTGGAGGAATTTTGACTTTGGGTTTTGGAATGCTTTAAGTGCTGTTTAATGGACCATACATACTATTAGGAGCTTGGAAGACAGAGGTACTAAGAGTTATTTAAACTGTCAGGGGTTCACTCAAGAGGTTTCAGAGGAGAAGAATTTTTGTATGTAGCTTAGAGATCATTCTTGCGATGTTTTGGTGAATAAAGTATCTGTCTTTAGACCTGATCCAAAGAGTCTTCCTGAAGCTAAAGTGAAGAATTTTGGATTGATTCTGTTGGCAGAAGAAATCTCAAAACAACTTAGTATATATTCTGTCGTGTGGTTAGCAGTGTTCATGTTTATAAAGATTTATAACAAAAAGCAGCAAGCTGATCAGGGTAAGTTACAAAATGTAAATTTTGAAGAGAAAAAGAGCAGCAGGAAGTAGAATGGAGCCAAGTCCTATGTTCAAGGAAATAAATGGATTAAGAAATGAAATATAGTGAGTGGTGACCTCAGGACAAGATCCTACCTAGCTAAGTTTCCCACTTGTGAAAAGGAACTAAAGAAAAGCACAGAGCCCTGCGTAGTGGTGCACACATTTAATCCCAGCACTAGGAAGGCAGAGACTGACAGATCTCTGAGTCTGAGGTCAGTCTGATCTACAGGGCAAGTTTCAGGTCAGCCAGGCTTAGACAGTGAAGGAAACCATGGAAAACAGAAAGCAGATGAAGATGTAATTGGATGAGGGGGCACGGTCCAGCCCCAGTCCAGCTGAACTTGGCGCTTTAGCTGCATGGTTCTGGCTTTGGGGTTAAGGATAGAAAAATGGGTTATGGAATTTGCTGTTGCACCAAAAGAAAGCTGCTGAGACCAGGCATGCAGCAGGGGTGTTCCTGAATGGAGGTCTACCAGAGAGGCCACTGTGTGAAGCTGTGAAGTTGAAGCTCAGATTGGCTTGAAGAACAGATGTTAGAGATGCCTGAGTTGTGGGATACCTGCTGAGGAGAGCTGCTAACAGTGAGTGGAACCAGCTCACGGAAAAAAGTGTGTTGCAGTCAACAAAGACAAATAGAGCTGGAGAACTAAAGCATGTTTTGACATCAGACACAGAAATTACAGATGTGGGAGTCTCCCCAGCTGTTTTTGGTCTTGCTTTGCTCCACTATTTCCTTACTATGCTCCCTTCCCTAAGTTTTGGAATGGTAATGCATATCCTGTGCTATTATGTGTTAAGAGTATGTGATCTGCTTTTTATTTTGATTTTTTGGGGGTGATCATAGTTAATAGATTGCACGAATCTCAGAAGAGACTTTGAACTTTGGACTTTAAAACATTGTTGAGGCTGTGATGGACTATGGGGACTTTTGAAGTTGGACTAATTACATTTTGCATTATGATATTGTTACAAGCTTATGGGGGCCACGGAGTGAAATGTGGTAGTTTGAATATAATTGGTCCCCATAATCTGACAGGGAGTGGCAGCATTAAAAGGTGTGGCTTTGTTGGAGTGGGTATTACTTTGTTGGAGAAAGTGTGTCACTGTGGAGGCAGACTTTGAGGTTTCCTATGCTCAGGATACCGCCCTCTGTCTCAGTTCTCTTCCTGTTACCTACAAGATATGGAACTCTCAGCTCCAGCACCACATCTGTCCTCATGCTGCCATGATCCCCACCTTGCTCCCCGCCATGGTGATAATGGACTAAATCTCTGATAAGGTAAACCACTACCTCAATTAAATGTTTTCCTTTTGTAAGAGTTGCTGTGGTCATAGTGTCTCTTCACAGCAACAAAAACCCTAACTAAGACAGTGTTTTGTTATAGTAACAGAGAAGTAACTAATACATGCCTCCTGTTCTGTACATGCTGATGGAGAGGAAGGAACACAGCACCCCTTTGTGGATTCCATGGGGGAAAGAAAGGAATCATCCAGACAGGATGCTCCCCAGATCTTGCCAAAAACTCCCTTTCATTTGCCTCTGAAGCTCTAGGTGGGCTTGTGTGAGCCCAGTATGGGACTGCTCCTCAGCCTGCAGGAACACTGCTGGGAGGGAGTGACATCTGAGCCACCCATTTGGAATGCCTAAGGTTGCAAAAGCAAAGTTATTTCAGGTTCAACTGAATTATAATTTATTTTCCTAACTGATCATTACTGCTGCCGGCTCTATAAATAACCACCTGGGGAGTCTGCTCTTCTGCTCCCAAATCCTCCAAGAGTCTGGCTAGGATCTCTGTGGTTTCTGGCCTGCCAAGCACACAGCACATTTTTCTGTGCAGCCCTTCAGGGAATCCTGCAGTGCATGCCAAGGAATCTGCTGAGTACTACCCAGCTCAGTCCTGCCTTCCTGACTCAGATGCTGGCCTCCAAATGCTGGCCTCCAGACCAGCCACCCAGTATCCTCCCCCACCACAGGAGGTACCACACCTTGGTCACAGGTGTTTCCTGAACCAAGGTCTAGGCTCCTCTGTTTACTCTGCTTCCATTGACTGCAACCCTCCATGCTCAGAAGATGAGAGCTACTTAACTAAAGCAGTCCAGCTGCAGCATCACTTGAGGTCAAGCCTATGGAGAAAAGACTTGGTCTGATGGTGTGTTGGTGCGCTGTGAAGAGCCCACACAGCCCCAGGAAGGGGGGCTGTGGTTTACGTGAAATCAATCTAAGCAATTTAAAGAATATACTTCAGGGGCACAAGAGGTGAATCAGATGTTAAGATCACTTGCTGCTCTTGCTGAAGATCCAAATTCAATTCTTATCACTCACATTAGGGAGCTTACACCTGCTTGCCACTCCTGTTACAGGAGGTCCAAGGCTCTCTTCCAGCCTCCACAGGTGCTGTACATACATGTGCACATACACATACATGTAAATAAAAATTTTTAAAAATTAATGCTATCAAAAAGAATATACTTAAGTGTGACTTGGCTTCACTAAGTACACTCAAAGCCCATTCTTGACTGTGTTCTAACTGACTTGCAATTCCTCACTCAGGGACCTGAGAAAGATGTGATACTCAAAAGACTAACTGAGTTCCAAGCATTAATGTATTACATTTTGACAACATGATGCTAGCGTGGATGTCTTCATGCCTGCTCTGGCAATGAGGAGCCTGAGAAAAAAGATTTGAGCAAAGTCACCTATAAAGAGGCAAAGAATGAAGACCAAGCCTGTCTTCCTACTGCTTCTCCTGCTGCCCCTCTATCTAGAGGACCAGAAGACCCTCTAAGGCAGGGAGGGAACTTTCTATGTGCTTCTAACACACTCTGATCACCTGAGAGCAGCACCTACCAGGACACATTGGAATCTGACTCTCCTCTTAGCCAAAGTTTAAGCCATGGACCCCAGCAGTAAACAACTGAGCATTACTGCATATGCATATATTTATTTATAATTTAAATTTATAATATGCTGATATAAATTTGATCTGGAGTAGCCATAAATGCCCATGTGTTAAAGGCTTGGTCCCAGCCTAAGGCACTGTTGAAGGTTGTGGGACCTTCAGCAGGTAAGGCCTAGTGAAAGGAAGTTGTATCGTCAGGAGCATGCCCTCCAAATGTATTGCAGGTTAGTCTCCTCATCAGTCCTTTGCTTCCTGGAAGCTATGAGGCAAGCAGCTCCCCATCATGAAATGGACTTTATTTCAGACGTAAAAGCAGTGAAGCCAACAGACCCCTGACTGAAATCTCTGGAACCATGAGCTGACACAAGCCTTCCCGTCATACAAGTTGATTTTCTTAGCTATTTTGTCACTGTGATGGAAGCTGACCAACACTGGTGATCTACAAAAGCAGCACCGAGGATCACACATGTGTACACATATACCTGGGTGTCTGTCTACTTTCCTGACATATTTTCTTCCTTTCCCATGGTGAATCATCTCACCTTCCATGGAGACTACTGTATTGTGTGTTCATCATCCATCCTTCATCCTTCCCATATCCAGTGGCATCTCTCCTGCACTGGGGACTATGCTGAGTACTGGGGATACTCAGTTAAATCTTAGTCCTTCTGCTATGGGCTAGGTGACTTTGGGGATTAAGACCACCTTCTGCCCTGTGTTATTAAAAGTTATAGAAAGCAAACATATGAA